>NDGN011528190.1:2769-17194 GCA_002564285.1 Tympanoctomys barrerae
GTGTGTTAACTCAGCAAAATATTCTAAAAGAGTCCAGTAGTCCATAATAGTATTGGGCCTTCTACTTCACTGGCAATGTCAGAAATTATTGACCTGAGTTTAGCCATATTGTTTATAGAGTTTTCATTTACTTATTGTGTAAGCCATAAAGAATCACATAATATGTTTTGATATTGTCTGGCATTAATAGGAAAAAAATTGTTGATGAAGTTTTTGTTTTTGTTTTTTTTAACAAGCTTCTCTTAGGCTAAACATAAAGTGAATAAGACTTAGCCATGTCTTCAAAATCAGTCTAGGCAGACTTTAGATAGACCTACTGGTGTGAAATTGTTAGCCACTGAAAGGATTCCTCCTTTTATGTAATTACTTAAAGACAGGACTAAGGTAATGGGGAAAAAAAGGATAAAATGGAAATTGTTAGCAAAGTTGATACTTTTTAGTAAGTCAGATTTTTATTAAGGTGTATAATGGTCTCTAGTTATGAGTGGCTCACATACAAATAATGGGTTACAACTGGAATTTTAGGTTTAACTTACAACCGAAGTCTCGCCTTATGACCTGAATGCTGGCCACTTGTGTGGTTGTAGACAAAGACTTGCTGTATGAGAAAAGCATATGTAGTATATGTATGTCTCAAGCATCAGTCTAGCCTAGATGGCATTTGCCAATGTGGCTTCAGTCAGTGTTTTATGTAATCACTATGATTACTGCTCTCAAAATATTACTCCAAAAGCTAGAAAAAACACTAAGGAAGAAAGGTAAAGAAAGCAATCACAGGCTAGGGAAATAGTTTAGTGGCTTCCACACCTGCCTGGTAAATACAAGGTCCTGAGTTCAATCTCTAGTACCAAAAAAGAAAGAAAAAAAGCAGTCACAATCAAAACAAAGAGTAAAATTGTTGAGAAATACAAGACTGGCCTTTGTGTGATCACTCTCACTGATATTAACAGTATATTGCAATCTACTATCTTAACAATCTTCTTTTTTTTTCTTTTCTTTTCTTTTCTTTTTTTTTTTTTTAAGGACAGGGTCTACAGGGGTCCACTATGTAGATCGGACTCATAGTGATCCTCCTGTTTACAGCCTCCCTAGTGCTGGGATTGCAGGCATGCGCCACCATGCCCAGTCTCAATTGCCTGCACAGCAGGCACAGGGATCAAACTCCTGGCCCCTGCGTTTGCCTAAGCAGGTGCTTTAATCCACTGAGCTATTTGCCCGGCCCTTATCTTAACAATCTTACAGAGGAAAGATTTATATAAGGAAGCTAGTATTGCTAAAGGTGTTACTCAGATTAATAAGTCACGATCAGTAGTGTTAGACAAGATAGAAATACTGTTATTAGTGTGGATAAACAAAAGGCAGATAGATAGCAGATTATAGCCCAAGTTTATAATTTGTGAAAAAACTAGGGCCCTAAATGTAGATCTTGTAAAGGATAATCCATCAACAAATGATAATGGTGAAATATTTCATGCCAGTAAGCAGTGGCTTCACAATTTTAAAGCAAGAACTGGGCTTCATAGTGTAACTAAACATAGTGATACAGCCAGTGCTAATAAAAGAACTGCTGAAAGTTATATACATCACTTCAAAACAGTGACACAGAGAAATAGCTTTTGCTTTCATGAAGTTTTCAACTGTAACAAAACTAGCCTTTTCTAGAAGAAAATGCCAAAGAGAACATACATTACTAAGGAAGAAGAAAATGCCAGGCCATAAGTCAGTGAAGAATAGCCTAACATTGCTATGTGCCAATGCGAATAGAGACCTCAAGATAAAGCCTCTCTTGGTTTATCGTTCCAAGACCCCTAAAGTGTTTAGAAAACATAAGTCATGAAGAATAGGCTAGGGATCAAGTGGACATCTAACACACAAGCCTGGATAACAAGAGCACTTTCTCTTGAGTGGATCAGGGAGGCTTTCTGTCCAGCTGTTAAGAAATATCTAGAGGACAAGGCTTTACCACTCAAGGTGCTCCTCCTCATGAGCAATACTTCTGCTTCACTCATGAGATTTGGAAGAATTGGCTGAAGAATTACCATGGATGTCAGCCGAGTTCCTCCTATCTTATACAACTCCTCTACTGCAGCCTGAGAACCAGCAGGTTATAGCTAATTTTATTTTATTTTTTGCAGTACTGGGGACTGAACTCGGGACCTTGCACTTGCTAGGCAGGCATTTATGCCACTGAGCTATCTCCCCAGCCCACTAATTTTAATGCTATACACCACGGAAGTGTTCCTGAAGTGCTTCCAGATGGTCTCAGATACCAATTTAACCCTTAAAAGAGTTCTGAAAGGAGCATTACAACATCCTTTCCTGTTTGGGTCAAGAAATCCTAAGCAGTGACTTAAGACCTTTCTGAAAGAAAGTGTGGCCTAAAATTATACAGGAGAAAGACTTTGAAGACTATGTAAAAGAACCTGAGCCTTCAGTTGACCCTGTGGTTGGTGACTTCACTATAGCTAGCAGAGTATAGACTTGAAGGTAGGCAGTGATGATTTTAAAGAACAGGTGGAGGAGCACTAAGTGGAATTATCTACAGAAGAACTTTAGCCATTTTTTCTCAGCAACAGAGAAAAGCAGCTGAGGTGCTTTCTAAAGAGGAGGGGGAGTATCAACAATCAGCCTGGCAAAGTTCTGACATAAAAGAAATCATGAAAAAAAAAATGGACAGAGCTATAAACATTTGTAAAGAAAACCTAACCCAGGCAGAGAAAAAGCCTATCATGGCATTCACTTGCTTAATGACAGTGTCATGTCGTATTACAAAACAGTGTTAAAGAAAAAGACAGAAACTGGCAACTTTAGAGTCAGAAACAGATCTTAGTGGACTACAGACTTGTCCAAGGAGAGAGAACAGAGCCAGAGAGCCAGATTCCTGATGTTCTTTAAAAAAGGGAACTCTTTCCAAACAATAACCACTTTCTATTTCATTATCCCTTCCTGCAAGCCAAAGATAGCAGTTTGAATAGTAAGTACAGTATGAAATTGTTGTTTCTGGTAAGCAAGGCACATTTTGTAATTTTTTGTTTGATACACTAAGAAAATTGTTGGTATTTCTGGTAAATTGTGAACGTACACTACCTTTAAGGGCTGCTTTGGAAGATTTAGAACACATTGTGTTTCCTTTTTTTTAATGGGAAAAATAGTCTTCACTCACAACCAACTTGAGTTACACCTAGCCCTTGCAAATGAATTGAGTTTGTGAGTCAAGTATTATGAACAGTAGATAAGAATTGACTATGTAGATAATCCAGTATTTGGGTACTTTTCCCAGCTTCCCAGTAAGCTGTTACAAAAATTATAAAACTAAACCAAACATGCTGGCATGCACTGTAGAAGATCAAGGCAGTTGGGTGGCAAGTTTGTGCCCAAGACTCTGTGTAATGACTTAGCAATACCCTGTTGTAAAATTAAGAGGATGTGTGCTAGAGATAGATAGCTCAAGGCCAAGGCCCTGGATTCAGTCTTCAGAACTCCCTCCCCAAATTGTAAGGGTGAAATTTTTCCAGTATTATCTTATTTTGAACTACAGGGGAGGAAAAAATAAATGTTAACTGTAGTTCTAGTAATACAAGAAGCTGTTGGGAAAGAAAGCAAAGGAAGCAGTTACCTCATGAACCTCTTGGCTTTTCAGTTCAGTTTTGTATGTGATCTGAAGTGTTAAGTGACAGTGTGCTTTGTTGACAACTTTATTTTCATTTCATTTTAAGTACAATCCCTCACTAATTTGCAAAACTAATATTCTTTTGAAATCCATTGTTTGAGGATTCAGTGTGGTCTTTGTAAAATGAAGTATTTACTTTAGAAAAGGACTTCAGGAAGCAATAAAAGAGATCCTAATATATAAGCAATCAAAGGCTAGGAGTTTTAGGACACTATCACCTCTTTATCCTACCCCTACAATAATACCACGTCATGTGTAAATGTTCTCTTGTATTCAGCAGGGAAGAGCCCATTTCCCTTCCCCATTCCCACCACCTGCTGCCCCACCTACACTAGTTTTGGTGCCTCCTAACACAGAAGCCTGCCTGGCCGTGCAGGAGGGGAGAAGGCTGAAGGCCCAGGCACCGTGGGGCCCGAGGAATGTCTAACTGCTGGAGAGGACAGTCCTCTCCCTCTTCTCCCTTGCTAATTTGATCAGTAAATATTTATTGAATATACCACAAAATGCAGAATTTTGGTCCAGGTTTCCATTCTGCTAGGCTGTAAGTAAAACACATATTTACAAGGTACAAATACAATACTGTATTTCAATAATGTTTATCCTAGTGGTATTTTCTCTGTTTTGTTTTTACACCCCTATTTGTCTCCATCCCTTTCCTCTCATTTTTTTGTCTGAACTTGCAGAACCCTCGTGGCTCAAGAACCCTGTTTATTCTCCCCATGTAATTGATGAAGCCAACCATTTGAAATTCATGTGAGTGTCTTGGTGTAAGCAGATTATTTTATATACATGGCATTAGAGAGTTTGGGAGATTGCTGCAAAACAGCTGCTTGTCTTCCCAGGGGAGAGTCTTATCTACCAGTTCATAAATTAGGTCCCAGCTGATAAAACCCAAAGCTGCAAGTATCATTCAAACCAGTACTTGAGACTCTCTAGAGTTTATTAGTAATTAGTCTTGTTCTGATCATCAGAGTGTCAAGGCCTTAAGAGAGTAGAAAGAAGGAGGTTGGGTAATGAGCATAAATGTAATGGGTGGATACATGGACTAGTAAGCAGGAGTTGGGTATTGTTTTGCACAAGAGTCAGGTGCCTTCCAGAGAGAGGTCTAAGGACTTTTGTTATAATGTCATGTCCGGCTATGAGTTAGCCTTTAGTGGCTGGGATTAAGCATGGTTTCCAATTTTTCTCTTTTCTGAAGGTAAAGATTTTTTTTTAACTTTGTGTTTTATGGGATATCTGTCTATATATGTAATATTCATCAAAGACAGTTTATATCTTTGCAAGATACATCTTGATCATTCTTTTTTTCTTCTCCCCTCCCTTGAACCCCTTTTCCCCATCTAATTACAAAAGCTTTGTTTCCATTTTTTCCTTCTTTTTTTTCTTGTCCATTCTTTCTCCTTCCACCTTCCTTGTTCCCCTACTTATCTGAGTATTTCCTTCCCACTTCCCAATACATTTCAGTTTTTATTTATGCTTTTGGCTTCTCACACCGAAGAAACTATTCAGTATTTGAACATGTGCATCAGATTTATTTCACTTATGAGTATGGTCTTAAGGTACATCAATTTAACTAGCTTGTAGTACTCAATTGTATATATTTTTTAAAAGTCCCGTCTCTTTATGCATTCATCAGTCAGTGAGCATTTGAGCTGCTTCAAAGATTAAGCTATTGGGGGCTGGGGAGATAGCTCAGTTGAATAAGCGCTTGCCTGGCAAGTGCAAGAGCCTGAGTTCAATCTCTGGTTCCACCAAAAAAAAAAAAAGCTATTGTATTACAAACTATGTCATTTATAAATATGGATGTGCGTACATAGCTGTGGATTCTTTTGAGAAGATAACCAAAAAGGGGAATTGTTGGGTCAAGTGGAACCTCTATGTTTATTTTTTTTTTTGAGGAACCTCCACACTGATTTCTTCAGTGGCTGCACCAGTCACCAACAGTGGAATAAGGTACCTTCTTCCCCTCAGCCCTGCCAGTATTTGTTACTGGTTTTTTGTTCATAATACCATTCTTTGTGGATTGAGATATAATCTTGGTGTTCTTTTAGTCTCTTGAATGAATAGTGATGTTCAAATTTTTTTCATGTATTTGCTGTTTCTACTTCTACATCTGAGAAGTCTGTGTTCATTTCACATGGCTGAAATGGAGTGTCTTTAAATCGGAGGGATTTGTTTTGTTGTTGTTGGTTCTTTACATACTCTACTTTGAAGAACAGGTAGCAAAAAAAATATCCTACACAGTAGGTTATTTACTCTGTTGATGGTTTCCTTTGGTGTGCAAAAAGCTTTTTTTTTTTTTTCCTGTATTTTTAGTGAAGGGTCTACAGGGTGTTCAGGGTCTCACTAGATCAGATCAGACTCATAGTGTTCTTCCTGTTTACAGTCTCCCGGGGGCTGGGATTACAGGTGTGTGCCACCACACCCCAGTCTCAATCACTGTCTCTGTGTGGCCAGGGTTGGGGCCGGCAGGGCAGGCCCAAAACCACCACCACCCCCAGCCCCTGGCCCCAGCCCCTGTACCTGTTTGCATGTGCTTTAATCCGCTGAGCTATTTGCCTGGCCCACAAAAACCTTTTTAATAAGATGAAATCACAGTTCTTGTTTCTTTGTAATACTTCCTTTGTTTTGTTTGTGAAGTCTTTGCCTACACTGTGTCTTTAAGAATTCTTACTGTTCTATCTTCCAGCAGATTTAGTGTTTCTATTTTAATACTTAGATCTTGGAACCATTTCAGTTTTAGTTTAGTGCATGGTGATAGATACAGGTCTGGTTTTAATCTTTAGCATATGGATAGCCAGTTTTTCCAGCACCTTTTTTGTATTAGGGAAGGGTCTACTGGGTCTTACTATTAGATCAGACTCGTAGTGATCTGCCTGTTTATAGCCTGCTAAGAGCTGGGATTACAGGCGTACTCCACCTGCCCAGTCTCAATTGCCATCTCAGTGTGCTCTGTAGGCGGAGCCAGCACGCAGGCCCAAGGATAGAACCCCTGGCCCCTGCACCTGCTTGGAGGCACTTTAATCCACTGAATTATTTGGCCAGCCTTCCAGCACTATTTATTAAAAAGGCTATTTTCCAGTGAAACTTTTTGGCTCTTTTGTTAAAGATATGATGGCTGAATATTTCTGGAGTTGCTTTCTGTGTCTTCTGATATATTCTGTTCATCTTTGAGTCTGGTTTTTTTGTTTGTTTGTGGGGTGTCCCCCTTCCCCCCAGTACCATACTGTTTTTATCACAGTAGCTTTATACTATTATTTCAAGTCAGGGTTGTGATGCTCCTGCCTTACCTTTGTTGCATAGAATTGCATTTGTTGTTGCTATTCTAGGTCTCTTCTGGTTCCAAATAAATTTTAGAGTTGTTTTCTCTAATCTTGTGAGGTATAAATTGGCATTTTGATCAGGATTGCATTAATTTGTAGGTCAGTTTTGGAAGTATGATCCTTTTCACTATAATGGATCTTCCTACCCAAGAGCAAGGAATATTTTTCTATTTTGTGATATCTTCAATCTTTTTTAAAGTACTGTAGTATTTAATGCAAAGGTGTTTTACTTCCTTTGTCAGACTTCTAGTTTTGTTTTTGTTGTTGTTGTTGTTGTTGGATGGTTGGTTCCTTCTCTGGTTTAGAATTAGAATAATGCTTCCTTCCAGGAAAGAATTTAGGAGTATTGCTTCTTTTGAATTTCACCAAAGAATTTGAGAAGTAGCTGCGTTAGGTCTTCTCTAAAGTTCTTGTACAAGAGCTAGCCAAATAGCTCAGCAGATTAAAGCGCCTGCTTAGGTAGACACAGTGGCCAGAGTTAGATCCCCGGCCTGCTGTGCCAGCCCCATCCTCAGAGCATGCAATTGAGACTGCAGCTGAGACTGGGTGTGGTGGAACATGCCTGTAATCACAGTGTTTGGGAGGCTGAAAACAGGAGGATCGCTATGAATCCAATCTTGTGTAGTGAGACCCTGTAGACCCTTACTAAAAAATATAATGTCAATCAATAAATTTCTTACATAATTTAACAGTGAATCCATTAGGGCCTGGGCTTCTCTTTGTTGGGAAATAATTATACCTTTAATTTCATTGACGTACTGGTTTATTTAGAATTTTTGTGTCTTGCTTTAGTTTTGTTGATTCACGTGTGACTAGGAATCTGTCTATTTCTTTGTGTTTTCCATCTACTTGGAATACAGTTTCTCAGAATGGGTTGATAATCTGGATTTCTGCAGAATTAGTTGTGATTTTGACCTTTTCTTTTGTTCATTTGTGGGTTTGTTGTTTTTGTGGGGTTTTTAAAAATATAAAGTTGGTTAAAGGTTTACAAGTTTTAATTTTTCAAAGAAATATCTCTTCTGGGCCGGTGAGATAGCTCAGCAGACTAAAGTGCTAGTTTAGGCAAGAGCAGGGACTATTAATTCCAGTGCTGAGGAAGCTGAAAGCAGGAGGATCACCACAAGTTGAGTCTGAGGATTATAGCAAGATCATGTTACAACCAAATACCTTTTTTTTTTTTTTTTGCGGAACCGGGGATTGAACTCAGATCCTTGCGTTTGCCAGCCAAGCGCTTATCCTACTGAGCCATCTCCCCGGCCCCCAACCAAATAGATTTTTTTAAAACCCATCTTTTCAATTTTTTAATTTTTGGTTTGTTTGGGTTTTTTGTTTGCTTGTTTTTTAGTCTCCATTTAATTTCTGCTCAGATTTTTTACAGTTTCTTCCCTCATATGAGCTTTGAGCTTGACTTGCCTTTCCCCCCCCCCCTTTTTTTTTTTGTCTGGGAAGCTTGAGGTTCAATATTAGGTTGTTGGAGTTTGCTCTGTTTTTCTGGCATGGGAGTTCACCACTATAACTTTACCTCATAGGGTGCTTATCAAATATATCCCATGCATTCTGGTATGTTGTATTGGCATTACCATTTAATTGTAGAAACTCATTTCTTCTTTAATTTCACCTGTGGCCCATTGGTTGTTCAGGAGAGTGTCATTTAATTTCCATGTTTTTAAAGTTTCTCTTGCCATTGATTTCTAATTCTGTTGCACTGTTGTTTGATAGTATGCATAAGATAATTTCAGTTCCTTGCATATATTTAAGCATGTTCTATGAGCTAATAATATGTGGTCTGTTTTGGAGAACGTCTTGGGTACAGCTGAGAAGAATGTACATTCTGATGCAGAGTGGGACAACATTAGACATCTTACTAGACATCTACTAAGTCCATGTGTTCAGAAATTTGGTTCAATTCTGATACTCTATTGTTAATTTTTTTTGTCTAGTGTATCTTTTGTGATAGTGGGGTATTGTAGTTAGACATTACAATTGTATCAGTGCTTCTTATTTGATTTTTCATGTCCATTAATATTGTTTTATATAGTTGGGTATGTTGATATTTGGTGCATACATAACTATGATTATTATATCTTCCTTTGAGTTGTTTCTTTTACAAGGATGTAGAGACTATCATCTTTCTTACTCAGTCTTTGCTTGAAATCCACTTTTTCTGCTAATGGAATAGCTATTCCTACTTTCTTCCAAGTTCCTGTTGCATGGAGTATTGTTTTTCCATCCTTGGACTTTCAGACTGAATTTGTTTTTTAAATTAAATTTCGTTTTTGTTTTTGTTCAACATATTGTTGGGTCGTGTTTCTTGATCCATTTTGTTGGCCTCTCCTTTGTTGGGAGTTGAGGGGAAGGATACCAGGAATCAAACTCAGGACCTCTTGTTTGCCAGGCAGTAGCTGTGCCACTGAACTAAACCCTGGGCCCAGTCTATTTCTTTTGATTGGTAAATTGAAACTATTAACATTAATGGCTATAACTGATATTTATTGACTTATCCTTGTCATATTACTTTCCTGTATTGGTTTTCCTTTTGCCCCCTCTGTTTAATTTCTTACCTTACCCAGTGAATTTATTCTGTTGGGGTTCATGAGGTTAGTCTTTGTTGTTACTTTCTAGAATGTCCTTCAGAGCATTTTTGAATGCTTATTTTGGTCATGAATTACCTCAGCATCAAATGCAGCCTTAAAAATGACAAACAGTGGTAACTATTAATTTGCCATCTTTAACTATATGAACTAGACTTGTGATTATGTAACAAAATCTAAAACAAACTAAAAATATACTATATAGTAAGTAAACCTTCATGAGATATGGTGGTCTTATCCTCAACAGAGAAAATTTAAGAGTTTAGTGATGATTTTTTAAAAAATAGAGGAATAGATAAAAGAGTAGATTAGAAGCAAGGCTGTAAGACAAAGGGTTATGCAAAATTTGGAAGACTGGAGCAAGTGAAGGAATAAATAAAAACAACAGAACAACAACAAAGAAAACTAGAAGCCATGTTCACACATAAAAACAAGGACAAACAGTCAAAAAGCAAAACAAGAAAGGAAAGAAAAAGAATGTCCACTTCAAGGTGTGTCTTTGCTCTCACGGGTAGGCACTGTGGGCAGACACAGTCCAGATCCAAGTGAATTACAGCATACCTGCACCTTTAATTCTGCTAAATTCAAGCTGTTTTCTGGCTGGCAGGCTAGAACCTGATTTTTTTTTCAGCCTGTAACATTTTGTCTGCCTCGTGCCAGCTTGAACTCTGCTCTGTGCTGACTTGAACTTGGCAGCCTTACTCTAACATTGGAAGTCTCTAGATGGAGCTGGCACACACCTGTTCTGAGTTCTTTTGGCCCCTCTCCTAAATGGCTGCCGGCCAGTTGCCCTCTCCAGGGGACATACAAACCCAAATAATTGACCAGCCACTGTAGTCCACTGCCTGCACTGCTGTGTTCCACTGATGCTATTCTCCATGGAGGCCTCTAGGGTCACCAGTAGTCACCATGCATCTGCAGGTTTGAGCCACCCCTCCTATGCTAAGTTAGGGTCAGGGAAAAAAAGCCCTGCCTGTTGCTGTCTTGTTCCCATGGGCTTCACTTCTCAACTCAGTTCTTCCTGGGTCCCAGGAACCCCTTTCCTTCCTTCTCACATTGCTATATTCCAACATCTAGACACTAGATCTTGGAGAGGCTCTTTTTGTGCTGTTCACCACTCCATTATCTTTCCAGAAGTCTTCCCAATCATTTTTTAAGACAAGGTCTTACTGTGTAGTTCATGTTGGGCTTCAGCTCACCTTGTAGACCAGGCTGGCCTCCAACTCACAGTGATCCTCTTACCTCAGCCTCCTAAGTGCTACGACAAGGGCTATGCATCACCACACCCAGCAGGTTACAATTTTTTGTAAGTAAGTTTCTGCTTAACTATTTTCATTGTGGAGCTATGACATAGCTGTCATCTAATTCTTACTTATATGTGTTTGGCGTTTCTAAATCCTTTCTGGAAGAATCATCCTACCTGATATTCACTTCAGTTTTCAAGTTCAGTTGAACAGGTTATACAAGTGATGAACCAAAACTGAAAAGAAGCCCAGCTGAGTTCCTATAGCCATCCAGAGATTTGGATCCATTACTCTTACCTACTTTTTTTTGTCACTCTGATGCACCTGTTTAGTCTCAGAAATTGAGAATTTTAAAGTTTGTATAAAAAGTTCTATATTCTTGGGAACAGTATTTCTTTTTTTAATGTATTGTAGTATGGGGAATACAGTGCCTCACTACGCAGATTGGATTCATAGTGATCCTCCTGATTTCAGCCTCCCAAGCGCTGGGATTACAGGCATGTGCCACCACACCCAGTCTCAGTTGCCCTCTCAGCATGCCCCAGGGGCGGGGCTGGCACCAGCACACACATAGGGAATCGAACCTGGTCCCTGCACCTTTCCAAGCAGGTGTTGTATCTGCTAAGCTATTTGGCCGGCCCGGAAACAGTATTTCTGTTGCTTTAATACAATTGTTTTTACTTCTGCAGTTTTTACATATGTACACCACTTTTATTTACTCATTTGTTACCATCAATTCAGATTATAGAAAAAGTGAGTAATTTGTATCCTAGAAAAAAAATTACAAGAAAAAGTACCTGCTTTCTGCTTTAGTACTTACAGGTGTTAGTTGTTTCCTGACCACTTAAATGAGCTTGTAGTCATAGGATCCTGAAGGTTTGTGTTAAACAGAAACAAATTATTGGGTGGGAGAATGGATATTTTGATCTCACATGTATTTAGTTTGGGAGCACTGGTATCATTCATTGACTTTGTCATGTTTAAGGCCTTAACACCTTCCCCTATCCCAGTCTCTTACTGTTCCTCTGAAAGTGTTAAGCCACTAAAACTATGGATGTAAGGTTATCTGGCTCATCTTTCTTGGTGCGGTATCCCAGTTCCAGTTTAAGACATTGGAAAGGCACAGGTCTCTCAGTTTATTAACAATAAATTCTAGCTACAAATCTAAAAGGTAAACATGGTTATCTTTAAGATCTGAAGCCAGGCTAAAGAGGTGGGAATCGGCTCCTTCTGTGTCCTTTGGCAAGTTAATCTTTTTTATTTTAGTTGCATCTGTAAAATAAGGATAATGTCAGCTTCCTTGCCACTTCCTTGTATGGTGAACATTAAATGGAATAATCCTTACAAAGTAGTATCAGCACATGATAAATACCTGTAGGTATATTGGTGTATGAAATAGCTTATGTTCATGTGACAAGAAAGATCTCTGTTGTAGAGTAGTATCAGGAACTTGGGTTTTTTATTTTTCATTTATTTGGTGGGTTTTTTTTTTGTTTTTGTTTTTGTTTTTTTGCAGAACCAGGGATTGAACTCAGGCCTTTGCACTTGCCAGGGAAGCACTTATTCCACTGAGCCATCTTGGCGGCCCCTAGGGGTTTTTTGTTTTTGAGACAAGGCCCCACTGTATAGTTCAGACTGGCTTAAACTCACTGTGCAGCCCAAGCTGGCCTCAAACTCAAGGTAATCCTGCCTTGGCCTCCCAAGTGCTGGGATTGCAGGCAAGTACCACCAGGCCCAGTAGAAATTCAGTTTTTGGGCACTTTTAAAAAGCTATGTGTTTTGGCTAAATTGCTTTTTATGGATATCAGTAGTCTTATATTTGTTGTTTTAAACTTTTATTGGGAATAATTTTAAATTTACAGAGCAGACAAAATAGATAATTAATATAAAGGTGATATGAAAAGCGTAGGCAACAAAATGGGTATAAGATTTGAACAGCCAAAGAAGATGAGCAAATGGCCACTAAACATTCCTATTCAGTAGGAAAACACAAATTAGACTCACAGTCAGTGAGATGCTGTTTCACATGTATTAGGACAAATTAGTGCCCTTTATACACGTATTGGTAGGAATGTAAAATAACAGCTATTTTGAAACACAAGATGGTGATTCCTCAAAAAAATTGAGCATAAGATTACTGTTGAGTCAGCAGTTCTACTTCTAGATAAGTACTTGGGAGAATTGGAAGTAGGATCCCAGATACTTCAACATCTCTGTTGTCGTAGCATCATTCTTCACAATAGCTAACATGCAGAACAACCCAGATATCTATCAAGAAATGAATGGATAAGCAAAATATGATATGTACATACATTGGAATTTTCTTCAGCCTTGTGGGACAGTGGTTATGCATTACCATACCCAGCAGGTTTTTTTATTTTTTTAGGGAAAGTTCTACAGGGTATTCAGAGTCTCACTATTAGATCACACTCATAGTAATCTGCCTGTTTACAGCCTCTCACGAGCTGGGATTACAGGCTTGTGCCACCATGCCCAGTCTCAATTGCCATCCCAGTGCACCCCATGGGCGGGTCCAGCATGGCAGGCCCGGGACTCAAACCCTGGCCTCTGCTATAATTTTTGTAAGTTTCAGTCTTAAAAAAGAATAAAATTCTGACATATTATAATCTTTAAGACATTAGATAGGCCAAGTGTAAAAGAACAAGCTGTTGTCTTATTCCACAGGTATGAGCTACCTATAATAGTCTACTATAGGAAAATAGAATTATGAATGTAAGTGGGTGAATGTGGGGAGTCGGTATTTTAATGGATACAGAATTTCAGTTTGAAATAGTGAAAATTTTTAGAACTAGATTGTTTAGTGATAGTTGCAAAAGAATATGAATATATTCTATGCCACTAAACTCTACTCTTAAAAATGGTTGAATAGCAAATTTCATATTATGTATATTTTATATTATTTTTTAAAATTTTTCAAAAAATATGCGTATAGAAGAAAGAACATCTGTATCCCTAAACCTAGTTTACCTGTTACCCCTTTTGTTCTGTCATTTGAGAATGTGTTCTTGTGTGTGTGCTGTATACACACATACATGTACATTTGGGTACATGTTTTTCCTGAACATCTGAAGATGCATTAATGTGCATCATGTCCTATTTACCTGTGATTCGGGCAATTTTCTTAGGAAAAGATACATTCTCTTAACTGTGTAATTTACTATTTTTGTACAATACCTTAGTCTGCCATTTTAATTCCAGATTTGTCAGTAAAGATAATCTGTATTAAGTAGGATATTACATTTAGTTGTAATGATTGTATCTCTTTAGCCTTCCTTTGTCTTTTATGATGTTGATAGTTGATTTTTTTTTTTAGGACTATAGACCACACATACACACAGACAACTCCATCTCTTTGATTTGGAGATAGGGTCTCCTTATGTTACCCAGCCTGGACTAGCCAGGACTTTTTTGAAGACAGGGTCTCTCTGTGTAGTTCAGGCTGGCCTTGGAGTCATTATGTACCCCAGGCTGGCTGTGAGCTCAAGGTGGTCCTTCTGCCTCAGCCTTTTTTTTTTTTTTTTTTTGCGGAACCGGGAATTGAACTCGGGCCCTTGTGCTTGCCAGGAAAGCGCTTAT
>NDGN011528203.1:1504-16189 GCA_002564285.1 Tympanoctomys barrerae
TGCAATGTATTAATTATTGTAACTGTCCTACTAACCTGTTTTGAAACTGTCTCATTGCTATGCGTTTCTCAATAAAATTAATTAAAAATTTTTTTAAAAAGAGGAAAACTGATAAATGTAGGACACCATTGAGCACACCAGTGTATGCATATGGCAATACTAGACAAAAAGAATAGAAAAATATTCAAAGTTATAAGGGCGGGCCAGATAGCTCAGGGCAGACCAGATAGCTCAGCAGACTAAAAGCATCTGCTTAGGCAGAGTTCAGTAGCTGGGATTCAACACCCAGAATGCCATGCTGGCTCTGCCCCTGGGGCAGGCTGAGACAGTGATTTAAACTGGGCATGGTGATGCATGTCTGTAATCCCAGAATTTAGTAGGCTGAAAACAGGAGAATCACTATGAATCCAGTCTGTGTAGTGAGACCCTATATGCCCTGTAGACCCTGTACCAAATATGTAAAACAAAACAAAACAAAAAACCAAAGTTATAATACATAAAAGTCTCAATTTGATTAAAAAAATCAATCTTCCAATCTAAGGAACTTAATGAACTCTAAGAAAGACAAATGCAAAGGGATCCAAACATATTTTATCCCATATATTATAATAAAAAATACTAAAGTCAAGATGAAAGAGACCTTCTTGAAAGAAACAAAAGATAAACTCACTGTACACAAAGGAACCCCCCAGTGAAGTTATTAATAGTTTCCCTCAGAAAGATGCTGGTCAGAGGCAATGGGGTCATGTTTTCAAAATGCAAAAAGAAGAAAGATGTCAACAACAAATTCTACCTACCTCCAACAAGGCTATCTTTAAACACTGAAGGCAACCACCAAATACTGTATTACTGGTAGGAATAGAAACAGACCATCTGCCCAGGAAATCCTTTCAGTTCCTCAAACAGCTGAGCACAGTTACCCAGCAATTCCACTCCATGCATGAAAGACAAATGAAAATTATGGCTACATGTAAATTGTCCATGAGAGTTGCTGTGGTTGGGTGTGCTTGGTCCTCCCAAAGCTCATATTAAAGTTTAATCCTTGGAATGAGATATTAAGAGATGATGAGGGCTGGCTTATGAATGTATTAATTCCTTCACATGACTAATGGGATAATACATTCTCTCAAGAGTGGGTTCACTATGGCGCTGGTGTGGCTGAGTTTCCTGGCATGTCCTCCATCTGTCACCATTGTGATGTCCTGTGCCATTTGGGGGCTCTGCTTGCAAGAAGCCCACCAGCAACTGCAGCCATTTGTCCTTGGGACTGAGTTATTAGTCAAAATAAACTTCTTTTCTTTGTAATGTACCCAGTCTGTGCTTATTAGTAATAGGTAATGGTTAAAACAAAAAAATGTAAAAAATGATGATCGCATGATAAGTGAATAAATTAATATGGTATAATGGAATATTATTCAATAATAAAAAGGAGTAGAATACTGACACAGACTGCACTGTGGTTTGGTTCAAGAAACATTCTTCTAAGTGAAAAGAAGCCATCACAAAAGACCACCTATTGTATGGCTCCAGTTATATCAAATGTCCAGAAGGGGCAAAGGCAGGCAGATAAAAGATGTATTGGCTCTGGGGACTGAGAGAGGGTGGAGAGAAGAGGAAGTGATGGGTTAGTTCCCTGGGGCTCTAGGCAGCCCTCAACAAGTTTATATCCTCACAATTCTGGAAGCCCAAGTGCAAGGTGGCGGCAGTGCCGTGCTCTCTGCAAAGCCCATGGGGGAGGACACTTCCTTGCCTCTAGTAGCTTTCGGTAGCCCTGTTAGTGCCTTCCTTGTGGCTCCCTAGTGATGGCACTGCTGCTACCTCCTCCTCTGTGCACATTGCTGTGTCCAGGTCCACTTGTTCTTGGATAGTGGTCGTGTTGGAACAGGGCCCCTCCTAATGAGTTCGCCTCAACTGGAGTATATCTGTGGAGACCCTGTTTCTAAATATGATCACACTCAAGGTACTGAGGTTTAAAACGTGAGCATATCCTTTTGGGTTATGGAGTTTCACCCTATACACTAATTGGTATCTGGTCTTCTGGGGGCAAGGGGATACTCTAAAATTGATTATGGTGATAGACACACAACTGCTTGATTGTTCTAAAACCAATTATATGAGTGGGTGAATTGTACATGTGAATTATATCTCAACAAACTTGCCTTTAAAAAATGAAAGAGAAATAAGGACAGCTCCTGGTATAAGAGACAGAAAAGGAATTTGTGGTTAGCAACTCCTCACTAAAAGAAATATTAAAAGAAGTTTTCCAGGATGAAATGTAGTGACCCCCAGTGTAAGTAGAATGCACAGTAAAAGCAGAGAATTCCAGGAAAGGAAATGATGTAGGTGGTGATAAACTACACTAGGCTCATGGATTTCCTTTTCCGGCTTCTCTGTGATACTATAAAAAGCAACTATATGACAAAGATAGAGGTCTGTATGAGCACCCTCACCCACAGGAATCCAGAGTGGCCCCAGGCTCCTCCCTGCCTGGGGTCTGCGACTTCCAAGGTTCCTGGCTGCATGAGATTTGGCTCATTGAGTCTGAAATTATCCTACCACTACCTCCTCCTACAGTGGAAACCAAATCATTATTTTAAGGCATTCTTAATTGCCTTCAATGTTGGTTGAGAAACCAGTGTCTTCTCTGCTGAAGGAAAAAACTGCAAAGGCAAATCACACTTTCTAAATGACGGAAATGTTTGGCTGTAGTTGAAAACTAAAGGTTAAGGGTAAAGGTCTGTTTTCTTAGATATAATTCCCCTGGCCTGGGTCCTGCCTTGGGCAGCACACAGAGATTTCTAAAAGCAAAGGTCAGCGTCTTAGAGCTGACCAGTCCACATATAATGAAATATTTGTTAATAGCATCAACTTATTTCCAGCAATTTTGTTAGCAGTTTTTGGGTCTTGAGTGGGAAATTATTCTTGACTTTGCCTAAATTATGCCAGCATTAAAAAAAAATATTTTGTAGGTGTATGTTTGTGATACATAATGTTTATATTCATTTTAGGTGGTAGATCCCTGTTATTGAGCATATTTTGATTCTTTTTATTATTCCTCCTGCACTCCCCTCTTGACTTCCTGCCTTGATCTCTCCATATTTACAAAAGATCTATGTCCCTGTTTGCTATGGTCTGCCTTTTATTTTGGTTTGGATTTTAAGATGCACTATTGTTGTGTCTGATTTCAGTGTGGCTCTGTGGCATTTTATCTGGAGAGCAAAGGAGGTCTGCTCATGGGTGCGGATTCAAGATTCCTGTGGCCTATTGTCACTTATGCTAGCACATTCTGTGTGGATGCGCCCAAGTATATATTCAGAAATGGAGCACTCCATGGTAGCACCAGAGTCAAGATGAGTGTGCGGCAATCCAGGCCCCTCTTTCTTCCCCTGTGCTTCCTCCAAGCTGAGCTGGGTAGTACCCTTGAATGGCTGTCACAGGGGCTGTGGGTGTAGTAAGGTTGAAGTCACAGGGGACATCTGAGGAGAGAATCTAGGTTCTTCCCCTCCGCAATGAGGGCACCATTTCCTACAGAGGTGTGGCACCCGGCAGGGAGGCCCAAGAGCAGATTTGGTGGTGGAACTTGTCAACTAGGGACCTGAGGAGACTCCAGGAGTTCTTCAACTGTGACTTCCCCATGGTCCCTACCAGTTCACAGGGTGGGCTATGCAGAAGGGGTGAACTGTGTGTTTTCTCCTTAAAGATGGGAGAATGGAGAGAAGGATGGGGAAGCCCTGGAGAAGTCTCACCCAGCTGTTTCAGGAAGGAGCTGGCAACCAGCCTCAGGTGCAGCTTCTGTACCTGTCCCTGCAGTGGGACTCCTCTGTGGCCTATACTCCAGCCCAGCAAGCTCTCAGAGCACAAGGGCTGCCCAGAGAGCTCAGCTGCAGCTCACCTAGCTGGACAGCTGATGAACAAGCCCTGTCTCTGGGCAGCTAAGCACAGGTTCTCGATCTGAGCATTTAGCTTTCTGGGCTGAGGACGGGGCCCAGGCCAGCATCCATGGAGTAGCCATGTGATTAACCTTCCATGCTGCCTTCTTGAACTCCAGCAATGTCTCAAAAAGGAAAAGCAGCCCAAAATGAGAATATGTATTATTCTATGTTGCATTACTATGACAGAATATCTGAGGCAGGCTCACTTCATGAAGAGGTGGACTTAGGTCAGCTGTGGAAGCGCAAGGGCATGGTGGTGGCTGGCTCCTACCCTGACAGAGCACATGTTGGAGGAATGTGTGCGACAGCAAGAGATGCCATGCAGGAAGCGGGAGACAAGGAGGCTCCGCTTTCTCTCTAAGAGCCTCGGGAGGATCTAAGTGGCATCCTAGAAGTACCCCCACCCAGCTTCCTGTAAAGGCCCCACTTCTCTCATGGGTCCACTGCAGTCCAGGTTCCCAGCACACAGCCCTTGGGGATGCGCCCACACCCAGCCTGGCCACCAGAGCCTGGCCACCAGAGCCAAGGAGCTTAGAGTTGAGCCTGCTCGAGACTTCCACAAAGACCGGTGCGTCTTTCTTTCTTTTTTTTCTTCCCCCTTAAAGAAAAAATGCTTTGCTTATAAAAGCATTGTTGAATTGTTTAAACTATAAATAAAAGGCTGAGGAGATAGGTTGGCTGGTTTAAGCACCTGCCTGGTAAGTGCAAGGACTCGAAATGACCTGAGTTAAATCTCCAGTACTGCATCCCCTGCGGGCCCCAGATCACCTGGCATGCCTGTAATCCCAGTGCTGCAGTGGCTGAAACAGGAGGATCACTCTGAGTCCGAGCTGCATAGCGAGAACCTGTATCAAATATAAATAAATAAATAAAAATAAATAAATGCATTTTAAAAGCATATTTTGTAAATACCCCTAAGTAACAAGCAAATATAAAACAATGAGAAATGTATCAGACATGACTCCTTCCTATTCTTAGAAAGTGAGGTGACCCAAATGTTTCCATCCCCCCTTTAGAAAAAGGAGTGTGGTTAAGGAGATGTGTTTGAAGTCAGTTTTGAGCCTGACTCAATTTTTTACAAGTCACGGAACACTGGGTAAGTTACCCATCCCCTCTAAGCCCAGTTTTCATATTTTTCTCATATAATGATTTTGCTGCAGAGAAATATTGTAAGGATCACTCTTTGGAATAATATTCTGTACCCCACCGGAATAAAGCTTTGCTATCTGGGCAAACTAAACCCCAAACCTGAGCTCACTTTGCCCAGTCGTGTTGGACTCTTATTCCACCAGGCAGCTGTAACCTGGTGGAAATGCACCCCAGGCTCCTGTGCACTCCAGGCTCCCATGCGTGCTCCACCCATCCCTCAGTCCTGCTCTTGTCTGCCACAGCTGTTAATAAGGCAGACTACCCACTTTCCACATTCCCACTTCCAGGACAAGCAGCCCAGAGCTCGCAGGGGACTTGTTTCCCCTCACAGCTGTGAACCTGGATGTGCGTTTGCCTCCTGAGAAATGGCTAAGGGCAGACAGGAAGACCAGGTGCTCCTAAAGACAGATGCCTCTCCCTGAGGCTTGTCTAGACGGAGCCTAGGAGGGACTTGCTCTGAAGACAGGGCCAGCCAGGATGCTAGAGTGGCCTTGTACAGCCAAGGCCAAAGAGGCTGCTGGGAAACGGAGCACCCAGTCCTCCTCCTTCTCCTGGGCAGAGGTGCCTGTGGCTTCTCCCTGCAGAAGGAAACAACCACTCAAACTGCACCCAGGACTAAGGCCACCATTTCAAAAGCACGTCACTGAAGCAAGCTGTGACCCAAAGTTGTTGCGTGCTTAAGAACTCTTTTTAGAAAAGGTTTTAAGCTATGGAAAAGAATTGAAAAAGTGACACACCAAAAGAAAGGAAGTGCAGGGAGGGAGGAAAGGAAGGAAGGAGGAGGAGGAAGAGGAGGAGGAATAGGATGATGATGAGGAGGACGACGAGAAGGAGGAGAGACAAAAGAAAAATGAGCCAAGAATCTTGTTGGGCTGATCTTTGAGAATTGTGTGGTAATTTTTTTTTAATTTTTCAAAAATACAAGTTGATATGGAGGGAGAATTGCAGAACCCAAGCAGACTCAATATAATTTCGGAAGCTTGAAGGGTGCTGGAGTTAGTGTCGGGGTCTGGAGCCTGGATGAACATGCTTTGGAAATGAAAGCCAGGCCAATGGAAACACAGTTGTAGGAAACAGTGCTAGGCACACCTCAGGACCCGGCATGCAAAACCTCTGCTCTAGAAGCTTTCTCTGATTACAGAACCAGCCTTGGGCCACTGAGGAAGCCATGTGGAAAGCCTCGGGACAGGGACCACTGGACTTGAATCCTTCCTTTCCCATTCAATTGCTTTACGTAGAGTGGCAGCAGCATTACCACTCTTGCGAATTTTTATAGACTTCGGAGGACTGCATATAAAATTTGAATTTATAGAATACGGTCCTTCAAGGCACTCTTTATGTTGGTGATTAATACTCAGCTATAAAAGTAGCATCAAAGAAGTATCATCCACTAAAGTCTTAGTCTCTGTGTCTCTCCTTGTGTCTGTGGTGTCTCTTTCTCATTTGTGTCTTGCTTTTAAAAAAAAGACAATCTCTGCATCCTTATCCTCCATAACAACTCTAAGATCCACTTCAAGATAAAGCCCAGTTGTGTCATTTTGGCTGAAACTGTAAGTATAGGTTCTACAAGAACCTAAAGGTTCTGCAAGATGTGATGAGAACTGACCTCTGTCTTGCTTCTGTCAATGGACCTGCAATTAGAGAAGCTGCCACTAGGCTATGCCTTAAGACTGGGTGGTGTGAAAGCCATCTGTCTCTGTGGTGGGTATGTTTACAATACCGGGTAGGTGGGTATATAAGGTAATCACAGGTACTTATTTGTTTTTTTTGTTTTGTAAACATCATATTATCATTGGCATTTTTATAAATTACTAACAATAACCATTGACTGGTTTTTAAGAACTGTTTATTGAATAAACACTATCCTTTAGATTAAGGATTAAAGAATTTGTGGACTGTTACCCAAAAGGGATTCCTAATTCTGGTTTTCCATATTATCTTTTAAGAAAAGCATTTTTACTATCCAAGGTATGAGGAATACTTGATAGTCTTTGATGTGGAAATAGTTGGTGTTGGATACTCTTTTACATATATCCCTCCTTTTGTCTCTGAAATCCACCTTATTTCTTTAGGGGGATTTAGCTACCAAGGTCTATGCTCCAGAGAACTTCCTTTGTAGGCCAAGGAGAAATATTTGCCAGGCAAGATGTGAAGCAAACAATTTTACTGCTCTCACAATGGTATGATGGTCTCTTTCTAGTTTGCAGAGTTATAGGGAACCCTTTCTGGTCCTTGAATCATCCAGGAAGTTGACATTTGTAATCCCATGGTTAAATTTTTGGAATCCCATCAAGTTAGTTCCAGTTTGTAAATAATTTATTTTCAATTTGTGATCTATTAAAAAATAAAAAAAGTTAATTCCAATCTACCACTTCCAGTGCAATCCATGGTGAAAATAAAGACATTAAGGCATATATATATAGTTATGGGGAGCCAAGGGGTCCTAAGTCCGCCATAATGATGGCTATCTAGAACAAAGACGTCAACCCAGGGCCGATCCTGGGTTTTATTCACTCATGAAGGAGGAGTGGCTTAAGGATGAATAACTGAGAATTGAAGGAAGTAGGTGAATACTGTGAGCTGGGCTAAGTAGGAGGCCTGCATTTAACTCTGTCATATGCAGAGAGAAGGATATGCAGAAAAAGTAATTTCCATTATACACTGAGATAGTATCTAATGTTTTGGGGTCTGGTTCCTCAGCTCTGATGTGTAATCTTTCTAGCCCCAGGAAGTCATAGCCTCTATCTCAAGGAGGCTCGAGGGTGGATCCTAGCTGACAGCATGGAGCATTGGCTCTTTGTCCTGTCTCACCTGGCTCATATTAAAGAGCAGCAAGTGTGGGTTTTCTGGGAAACGTGCATGAAGTATGAAGATGTTCATACTTGTGTGCTAGTGCAATAAAAAATAGACAGTGAACCTCACAGCCTTAACCCCAGGAATGAGCAAGTATTGCAGGATAGCCTCTGACTTCATGAACTGTGGAACTTACTAGAATAGAAGCCAATTCTACTCTGTGAAGGAATGAGTCCCCACCTGGCACTGAGGCTGCTTAAGTCTGGGCAGTAGTGTACCTTAAACCTTCTCTTTGGAAACTGGTGATAAAATTAGTATACTAAGAGAATATGTGGGTGTTCCTGTTCATTGCTGTTCAATCCTGCTAATGTTTGCTCAGATCAGTAAATTTTCACTAAGTGCTGCATTCCTTGATGAAGCTTTATTATATTTTCATGGTTGTGTTTTCCCCTATCAAAAATATGTGCATTCTCTTTGAGTCAAGGATTTGATATGCATAGGTATATGTTTTTATGAACCATGGTATAGTTAGTATACATCCTTCCTTGACATTAATATACATTATTCATTTCAATGTGAAGATATTTCATGTATCATTCATTCAGAGAATTTCAATGAACCTGCCAAAGTTCTAGGCACTCCAGAGGGGCAGAAGGATACATCAATGAAGAAATGACACTGGAATCTGTCTTAGTCTTTTCAGGCTACAGTATCAAAATAACTTAGACTGAGTCATTTATAAGCAGTAGAATTCACTGCTTATAGTTCTGGAGGCTGCAAAGTCCAAGCTGAAGGGAATGGAAGCCTTGGTGTCCGCTGAGGGCCACTCCACACAGAGCATCTTCTTACTGCTTCCTCACTTGGTACAAGGAGTAAACAAGTTCCCTCAGGCCACTTTTAGAAGGACAGTAATCCTACATGCAGGAGCTCTGCTGTAGGGTCCTTGTTACCTTTCAAATGCTAGATTTCAACATATGAATTTTGGAGGGATACAAGCATATAGGCCATAGTAGATCTCTACCCCTGAGGGGTGCCCCCCATACTTTTAAGAAATTCTACATTAGAAGAAACCTTGGAGAATTTTTGCTTCAGACTAAAGAATTTTTCCTAGGATACTTAACATTTTATAGTGTTTTACATAATATACCACTTTAGGAAATGCTTATCAAATCATAGCTGTACTATATGCGCCTCAGAAAAGCCATCTATAAATACCATTAGTTTCAACATTGCTGAGAGTTAACAGAGAGGTGGAATCCTCCAATAGGGCTGGTGGGCAGATTCTCTCTGTCACTACTTAGACAAATTCATGTGCTTCCCACAGCACATGAGTGGGTGACTTTGGTGAATCCTGAAGTCTGTCTGAGGCTGAGAGGTGACCTAATGACAGAACCTGGATTGTGTAAAGTGCTCTGGACCAAGAAACCCCTTTTCTTACTGGATCACATTTCTTTAAGAGAGCCTATGCCCATGTACATCCACTTCCCAGCCACCCGGAGCAGCACCTTGCATACAGCAAGCACCTCGCATATAGCAAGCACCTCGCATGCAGTAATCTGCTGTGTTGGTTGGAGTGTTGCTGAGCTATGGCGACTTTCAGAGACTGCCTATATCTAATTTTTGACATGAAAAGCTGTTGCCCTCCACCTAGCTAAGATGCTCAGTTGGTTCTTGGTTGGTACTTTTTTGCAGGAAGTATGAAACTTGGTTAGATGTTTGTTCAGCTTTCTGGTACCTGAGGAGATAGACCCCTGGCAGTGATGTTACCAGCTTTTCTCATTCACCCAAGACTGCAAAGACCCAGGTCTTGGCTCTGGTGGAAGAATAGCTATGGTATACTTAGTATACATCTTTTCTTGATCCTAATAGGCATTATTCATTTTTATTAAATGTGAAGATCTTGGGCTGGTGAGATAGCTTGGCAGACTAAAGTGCCTGCTTAGGCAAGGGTGGAAAATTTTGATGAATGCTTTAGGCATCAGAGTATGTGTCACTATTGCATTTGGACAACCCACCATCTAGGTCATTGATACATCATCACTGATGGATGGATGTGTATGACAAAAGAAAACAACTTGCAGTCTATACTATCTTTGGGATAACTATACTATCTTTTTGGTGATTTAAAAGACCTATGCTCACACAATGGTTGTCTTGATGATGTTTAGGGCTGACTCAGAGTAGCTTCATGCTGGCTCTGAGGAGCAGCGCAGGTCCTGCATCTTTAGTGGCTCTGTGCTGTCGCTGGACCTTGCTCTTTAATTGCGGTGATACTTTGCATCCTCCACTAGGTATAACTCACTCATCCTCCCTCAAAATTTTGATGAATGCTTTTGGGCTTTCTCGGAGGGCATTTTTCTCCATAGTTTAGAAGAAAGGTGCCCACAGCCTATATGTTTAAGAACAGTTAAAGACTATTTATAGCTACAGAATGCTGAAATTGAAAAGATCCCTTCTCCACCCCTTCTACCAAGGAGAACCAGAGATTCTTTGGGTCCAGGTGAGCTTTCCAAAGCCTCTTTCCCAATGTTTGAGTTGAGATTCCATGTGGAATCCCCTGTACTTCTGCTATAAGGTATAACACAGTCATCTGGTGCTTAGAAACGCCAGGCAGCGCTTCAACACTTGCATTGGGGATACTTTTATATAGAGAAAAAGAAAAAAAATGCCAAAAACTTGGCAGCAGATGGGTCATGAAATGAATAATTGCTTGTAGTGTGAGAGTGGGGGCAAGAAGGCAGGGCCCCACCTTGTTTAATCTCAGCAGAAAAATTGGGTGACTTGGATGTTTAGATACTCTGAGCTTATCTGAGAGTTCCCAGTTCTGATTTAGGAGTTGCAAATAAATTTTAATTCCCAAAATATATAATCTATGAATAACAAGGAATGCTGGACTCCCTGGCTATTGTAAGCCCTTTAAGAACCCTTTTAGGAAGATAAGAGGGAAGTGGATAAAGATGAGTGTTACCGTCATTATCTACTGTGTGTAACACAGGATAAGCACTGAGTATTTTCTGGGGCCGACTGTAAGCCCCAGAGGGGGCAGTAATATTTAGACATGGACACCCCCCCCCAGTGCATTTTGGTTTGGTGTACCCCATTTTAGAAATTAATACTCTCAGACCACTGAGATAAAGAATGCATGGTGAAAATGAGAAAGGACAGTCTACTTAGTTTGACAGTTAGGAAGCAAATTCCCGAGCCTGGAGTCCTTCAGAGTCTGGGACACATGCTCTGAGGACACACAGGACCATGGAATACTAGAGTCCCAGATGTCTACCTGTGCAGGGCCATGAAACTTACTGATGTTCTTTGTTCTCTGTTATTTCTAATGGAGGAGGGAACAGTTCTAAATCACTGTGAAGCTTACACAGGGAATTTCTAGAGTTGTGCCTGAGCCGAACATGGGCCCTGTGGAGAGAGATGGCCAGGTGGAGCTTTGTCTGGGTGTCATGGAAGAACTTCATTTCTTACTGTTTGTTCTTCAGTTTAGCCGTTGCCATACCTGCCTACCTCATGTTAACTGAGTGAACAAAGCTTCCCTTTGCATTTTTTAAAAGTATAAAACCTATTTTAGAGGGAGTAAAGAATGGCTTTTGCAGTTATCTTGGGGTCTTTTGCGGAAGAGGGGAATCACTGGCTTAAATTGAGAATCAAAATTGCCCCAGAGAAAATAATGGAGACAACCTAAGTCTGCTAAGACTGGCCTATTGTCTTGATTTTAGGATCCTTGGAAATGTCTGGTGGTGTTTTCTGAGCCTGGTGGCATAGGCCTTATACAAACAAACAATGCAGTATTAAACTTTAGAGAGTTTAGCACATAATATAGCATATAACATAGTGCCCCATTACCTAAATTTTGGGGAAAAAAATCTTAACCAGGGCAACTCCAACTTTTTCCACTGGGTGGTAGTTTCTGTTTAATTTCATCACATTCTTTTAATTTCTTGGCAGGTGTATAATCTAAAGTATTTTTGGACAAAGGGGAACAAAAATGATTAAAACATTATATATGGATTATCTATCTCTATCTCTATGTATAAATTTCCCAAGATAAATTTAACTTATCTTATAGAACAAAAGGATGTATAACAAAATATCTTAATTTTAAAAAGAAAGTTAAAAAACAAAATTCTCAAGAGTGGAAAAAATTTGTTTAGGTGAATTCTTCTGCTTTTTCCACTAATTAAATAATTATTTTTTGAAAAAGGATTCCTTGGGGCCAGGGAGATGGCTCAGTGGAATAAGCACTTCCCTGGCAAGCACAAGGGCCCTAAGTTCAATCCCCGGTTCAAAAAAAAAAAGAAAAGAAAAGAAAAAGGATTCCTTTTCCACATTCTGCATATCTGTTACAATCAAAACAATAGGCTTGATAAAGACAGTAGTCTTGTGTGTACACATAGTAAGTGATTTGCTCATGAATGTACATTTATATCTTTCTTTTTTTTTTTCCAGAACTGGGGACTGAACTCAGGCCCTTGCGCTTGCTAGGCAAGCGCTTATTCTACTGAGCCATCTCCCCAGCCCCATTTATATCTTATGTAGTACCCAAAAAAGAGTGTTTCATAAATCCATACTCAGTGATCTGCATTGGTCAGCCTTCTCTTCACTGACATGCGTTACCCAACACCCACAGCATCAAGAGAGAGAAGTTTAATTTGCTTTGCTATTTCAGGGGGCCCACTCCCTGGTCAGCTAGCTTCAAGGCAAAAATATTATGGTGAGTGGGTGTGGCAGAGCAAAGGGCTTCAGCTTATGGTGGGTAGGAAGCAGAGAATGGCAGTAGAGCTGGAGGAAGATGGGAGGAGCCAGCACAGCCCACGTCATACCTCCATGCTCCGTCCAGACACACCCACCAGTGTGCTTTACTAGTCCTGTGGTTGGCTCACAAGCCAAGCACGTGGGCACAGTGAGGCTTCCTACAGCAGCCTATCTTTGTGCTCAGGTGGAGCCTTTTGACTAGTTCTGGCCAATGAGATGTGTCCAGATGTGAAGGCCTTTATATCCAGATGTAGTGCATAGGACTTCCAGTAGCCTGCTCCATTCTCTCTTCCCTACTTACAGACTGGGCATAGCAATCTGGTGGAAGACTCCAGGGCCAGGGGGCCTAGGTCACTTTGAACTGTGGAGCAGTCCTTGCCACTCCCATCCTGGACTTGCACTGGGCAGTAAAAGAGTATAAAATCAACCTGTGTTGCTAAGACATGGGATTCCATGGTCTTTATCCATTCTTCTCTAGTCATACCTGTCTGAGTTGGGATCTGAATTAAGAAAATGAACTAAAACATTAGAACAGAGATCTTCCCCCTGCTAAACTGCACTGCTTTAACACAAATGTGCACTAAAACGCTAAATTAATTCTCCAATTAATTGGAGAGACACAAGATGGTAGCAGGGTTAGAAAAGCCCTATGTGGCCATGTAACATGACCATATGATCTGTGGCTACAGCTTGACTGCCCCCAAATAAATTTCCAGAGCACAGCTTCTGTCAGCCCTTCCTATCTGTGGGCTCCACATGCGTGGACTCAACCGGTTGTGAAACGAGGATATTTCGAAAAACAACTTCATCTGTATTGAAATACAGACTTTTTTCTCATTATTTCCTAATCAACACAGTATAACTAATAATTACATATTGTTTGCATTGCATTGGGTATTATAAGTAATCTAGAGATGATTTAAAATATATGGGTGGAGGACCAGTGAGATAGCTGAATGGATTAAGCGCCTGCTTAGGGTGCAGGGACCAGGGTTTGATCCCTGGCACCACATGCCATTCCAGCCCCACCTCCGGGCAAGGTGAGCTTGCCACTAATCAGGACATGCCTGTAATCCCAGCACTGGAGATAGATAGATAGATAGATAGATAGATAGATAGATAGATATAGAGATATGCACAGTTCTCTGCAAATACTGTGCCATTTTATCATTTTATGCAAGGGACTTGAGTTTCCTTGGTTTATCATATCCCTGGGGATTCCAGAGAATAGAATCCCCTAAGAACACTGATGGCCAATTTGTTCTTTCTTTGGAGGATTAAGGTGAAGGCCATAAGTATTGCTTGGTTAAGTTATATCTTGAATATCTTTCAGTACCCTGGAGCTTGAGGGCTTGGGTGCTTTTCAAAGCATCTTAGAAAGGATGTTAGGTGAAATGTGATGTTGCAAAGATGGGATCTTGTCCCTACACTTAGAAAATGCCACCAGGAGTGGTCAACACAGTCAAAACTCTAGGCCATGGTGATGCAAAGGGGGCATCAGCCTTCTTCCATCAAGCATTCTCTAATGGGAAACTGATTGATTTCCTTCACCCACCCCCAACTGAAATTCCTCCTTTGCTTTGCTATCAAAATTTGTGTGGGCTTTTATAGTTCCCACCTACAGGGATGGCAGTTGATGCTGAAATTTTCAAAGGAAGGGCCTGTATAGTCATAGAAATCAGTCCCAGGTGCAGCACAAAGCAGATGTGTGCCGCTGAGACTGAGGGGTGAGTAAGCCTGGTTGCCGCTATACAGCTTAATCCCACCTGGAGCCTAAGCTGCTCACTCCACCTGTCCTGTGGTTGTAGGGGATGTTGCCTCTAAATAAAATGGAAGGGATTCTAACAAATGTACTTGTGTATTAGTTCAGGTTGGATCACAGTGCCAGAACTGAGCCAGGCGTGGTGATGCACACCTGTAATGCCAGTCCTTAGGAGGCTGAGGCAGGAAGATCATTCCAAGTTCAAGACTAGCCTGGAAAAAAAATTAAAAAATTAAAAAAATTCTGTTGACTTAAAAAAAAAAAAAAAAAAAAGACTAGCCTGGGCTA
>NDGN011528205.1:495-10519 GCA_002564285.1 Tympanoctomys barrerae
TCATTAGTGACGCTGACTTCCTCTTCCCCTACCTCTGCTGAGCTAAGCTCCTAATTCTTCTTACCCCATCTATTTCCCATAAGTCTCTTGCTATGCCCTGGAGGTGGGACTTCCTGTCATAGCCTGGTTGCCTAGTTACTTGCACCTTTTCCCACCGAAGTCATTTCCCTATGCCTCCACTGTATATACCCAGAGTTTCCTTTGAATAAACAAGACTTGATCAGAATCCTGTCTTGCCTCCATTTCTCACGTCTCCTGTCCTTTGTCCCCTTCTCAATTCCCCACTCCTCTCCCAGGTGACCTTCGTTGACTGACCCACTGGCTCGGGACAAGGCTGTATAGGGTCAACTTCCCTAAATACTACGGGGCTAAGATATGCAATGACATCTCTGCTGAGGCCTGTGTGAGTCCAGAGAAAATTCCTTTCTGAAATTGATTACAAAACGTGTTGCTCTTTAACGATAACCTGAATCTGGTCATGCTGTTCCTTTCTCAAGAATGCTTTAGGGCCAGCCAGATAGCTCAGCAGACTAAAGCACCTGCTTAGGTTTGATCTCAGGCATGCTGTGCTGGCCCTGCCCCTGGGGTGTGCTGAGACAGCGACCGAGACTGGGCATGGTGATGTGAGTCTATAATCTTAGCACTTGGGAGGCTGAAAACAGGATCAGTATGAGTCTAATTTGTGTAGTGAGACCCTGTAGACCCTGTACTAACTACATTTTAAAAAAAGAATGCTTTGTTTCCTCTCTTACAAACATTGTCTGCCTACTGCTTATCTAGCACATTCAGCCATAATCTCTACCATTTTTTTCAATGTGAACGTGGCCCATAAATACTGAGGTTCTGGATGCCTCATGGCTTTTTGTTCTCTGTGTAAAACTGGGCATTTTAGTTCCAAACTGCATCATCATTTTGTCTCTTGCTCTTCCTCTTTGCTGTGCGCTGTAACACCTGCAGGAAGTTGGGGACTCACTTCAGGGGTCCCTGTTACTGATCCTCTGTTCTGACCCCTGTACGCTAGTGTTCTCACTAAGCTACTATCACTATCTCAGAGCAATGTTCTCTGTTTTCATTATTCCACTCATGACATAATCACTGAGATGGAAATGTTGAGTCCTATCATGTCATCACTAGCTAAAACTAAATGGCTTCTAAAACTCTTCAGTGGCTTTTCTTCACATTAACAAAGCCATATTTCTCCCTCTAATATCGTGCACCCCTCTCCTTTGGCAACCCTCCCACCAAGGGCTTTCCATTCTGGGACTATTCAAAGGTCTTTCTCACCTCAGAACTCTTTGCACTTGTTACCTCAAGACAAACCTCAATCTCAAAACTTTTGTTCTTTGGATTCTGTTACTGTAAGCTAAAGAAAACAGATTTTAGAGACAGAGGATGGCATACAGTGTGTGGATTGTTTGAATATCTAAAATAATATTCCAAAGGGCCAACCAGATAGCTCAAAGGACTAAAGCACCTTCTTAGGCAGAGTGCAGCCCTGTCCCCAGGGCACATTGAGACAGTGATTGCAACTGGGCACAGTGGTGCATGCCTGTGATCCCAGTGCTTGGGAGGCTGTAAACAGGTGGATCACTACGAGTCTGATCTATGTAGTGAGGCCCTATAAGCCCTGTACTAAATACATTAGTAAAACAAAAAAATATTTCATAATGAATGGAAGAGACATCTATCAGCCATATGTGGATGCCACAGATATCCTCATTTACATATGGACTCTGAAGATTCCATCCTTTCTGAAAAAAATCACAGGTAGATATTCCATAGTTGATTCAACATAAAAAAAGAAAAAACTTTGGCAATAGGAGTATGCAGTAGAAATCCTGATGGTGAACATGAAAATCAAATACAAAAGTAGGTCTGAGTAATAACATATGTCTAAGAAGTACAGAAAATATTAATAATATAAATTTTGGCCTATTTTCCAAAAGAAGACAAACATTTTTATAACAAATAATTCAGTTAATTATCATCCCATATTATACTGCCATAAATAAGAGTGGCTACAGCAGAAATAAGAAATCTGGGTGTGGAGGCACATGGCTATAATCCTAGCATTTGGGAAGCTGAGGCAGGAGGATCATTGCAAGTTCGAGACCAGCCTGGGCTACAAAGTGAGCTCAAAGCCGGCCTGAACTGCATAGTGAGATCCTGTCTAAAAAAGCCAAAAAGAAAAAAGAAAGAACATGAGAGGAGGGGTCAATAGCTGCAGGTTTGTAAAACAGAGAAATATTTCTTGAAGGTATGGTTTAGTACAAGTTACGTGAAAAATAATGCATCTGTTGAGTTTCAGTGCAGTAAGCTCCAATTAAAGCAAGCACATCTCATGTCAATGTGATGTACAAATATTTTCTCTAGCCCATAATGTAAAAGAAAAGTTTGCAAAAACATCATATTCTAGCATACAGGGATCAAGTCAAAGGCTAAAAATGTCTCACACTATGATCTGGGAAAAGGTGTCTTGTCAGCAATTCAGACTGGGAAGTCTCACTTGAGATTTGGGCAGCCTGAAGAAGAGACACAGAACTGTGGACTGGGTTAAACTTCTTTTATTCAGCTGTTCATCTGTAGTTCATCCGTGTAGCTGCTCTTGCAGCCCCCAGCCACTGTACACTGGTGGCAGTCCTCAGGCCCCTATCCTGCCTGTGTTCACAGCAGTTTTTGGCTGCTTAGTGTACACCTATACCAAAATGCATAAAGGTAGCCATGTGCCAGTAACAACCCTGGTGATCTCAGTTATTTGCACTGAGACCAACAAGGCGCGCTTGTGCTGAAATCTTGTTGACCTGGACTTAAACATCAACCAGAAATCACACCCTAAAGCCTGAACCAAAGTGTAACCGTTTTGTGCTTTGGCACTGCCCTTCAGAAGGCTCTATTTTCTGCCTTTGGGACTTGGGAACTAGCTCTGGGACCTCATTAAATCAGATCTCATGGTCTCCATCTGCAGCTTTCAGGTGAGCTGGTCTTGTCAGTGCCCTAATTTGAGGTGGGTGTGCGAGGGCCTACTTAGCTACAGGTGAACTTCATGCATTCTGCAGCAGCACTTTCTTCTGGTAGTCATACACTTACTATATCTGAACCACTGGCCTGAGATATTTATTAAGTATGTATTTTTTACATTATTATTATTACTATTATTTTGTCTCTTTGAGACAGTTTCACTATGCAGTTCAGGCTGACCTTGAGGTCACTTTGCAGCCCAGGCTGGTCTCAAACTTGTAATGATCCTTCTGCCTCAGCCTCCCGAAGTGTTGAGATTGCAGGCCTGCGCCACCACACCTGGCTGTATTCTTTTTTCAAGATAATAACATTTATTTAGCACTTCATCAATACATATAAAAATATTCAACGATACCCAGTTTAAAGACAGGTCAAAATATGAGGGTTAATACAGCTGTGTATTTTAAGGTGAGGTTGAATTTTTCTTATTGTCTAGATTAGAAAAGACTCAGCACTTTAAGTGCACTTTAAGTCATTCTAAGAATTTTCAACCCGAGGTAAAGATTTCCCTGAACATGAGGATAATTCCAGGGAGTATCTAAGTATCTTTACAAAGGCATCAATATTTATTTCTCACATCATGCTAAATTTTTGGCGAGCCTGTGTACTCCAGTTTGATGTCTGAGTTTTTTGGTTTTGTTTTTGTTTTTTTTTTTGGGTGGAACCGGGGATTGAACTCAGATCCTTGAGTTTGCCAGTCAAGCGCTTATCCTACTGAGCCATCTCTCCGGCCCCATGATGTCTGAGTTTAAAGAGCATTCTTAATACTAATTTTCTTTTTTATTATGCTCTATGTTATACTGTATATACTGTGAAATGCTGCTCATTTGAGTAGAGGAGGTTTTTTCACCAGTAGGATTTCCTGAATTAGACGCAGATCTTCACAAAGATATGTAGTACTCAAAAGTTAAAGTCCGTCTTTGAATTCTGGATCACTCTGAGTTGTGCCCTTTTGCATTCAAAGTCTTTAGGTTTCCAAGGTACATTTTCTTCATGCGGCTTTTGTTGTAAGTTGGCCTTCATTAGATTTCAGTTAGGTTTCAATTAGCAATTGTCACTGTGTATACTCATCTGGCAAAGTACATTTTTTACTCCTCAAACATTGATTTATATTTAACCCAACAAAGATTCTGGAACTCAAACCAAAGCTAGTGGCGGTTTGTTTCAAATATTAAACACATTATTTATAGGACCTTGTGGAATTTCTCCCCCGCCCTCCACGTGGTGGTAGCTGTGATGCTAAAGCTGCTACCCAGGGCCTTCACTCTAAACAAGATCCCCAGACCTTTCTATTGTTCAATTTTATTTTGTGATGGGGCCGCCTTTCACAAGTACCTGACTTGCTGCTTCTGTGGTGGTGGAAGGTCCTGGCGACGTTACTGCTTGAGCGCACGCGCAAGGCGGGGGGAGCTTCAGCCAACATCGCCTCCTGCCCGCCTTCTGGAAAAGACCCCAGTGCTTATTTTCATTGACAAAGCACTGACTTTTCTAAACTTGAGCATTTTTCTAACCGAGCCTGTTTCCTCACCCAAAAATTGAGCGGTTCTCAGAATTCCACGAACTCACACCGCGAAAACAAAAAAGCTCGATCCTTCGACTTCGCCGCCGCCGCCGCCGAGGAGCTCACGGCTTCCGTAGCTGCACTGCGCCTGCGTGCGCGTCACGTGGACGTCAACCGTCGGGAACCGCTCTGCTGTGCGTGGTGCCGTCGGGCGCGAGGACGAGGATGAGGGCGAGGGCGAAAGGCGCGCCCCGCTTCTTTCCTCACGCGCTGGGCCTCTGAAGGCCAGAGACTCTCCTGCCTTCTGACTAACCTGTCCAAAGGGACCGTCAGTTCCCCTCCGTTGCTTTCTGGGAGCCGCGGCCCTGGGACCTCCAGGTGGGCGCCCCTCGAGGACGACGGAGGGTGCAGAGGGCGGCCAGCGCGGGGCAGGATGCTGGAGGTCCTGGTGCTGAAGGTGAGACCTGCCTTCCTGAGCAGCGCGAGTTGGGCCGAACCGCTTCCCCGTGACCAGTCCTCCCCCTGCAGCGAGCCCAGCTAGGTCTCTGCCTCCTGCTCTGCTCTCTCACTGTCCTGTACCGGGCAATGTGAGTGTTCGCGGTCGCCGTGGGTGGCTGCTTTTAGGTCTTTGCAACCAGTTATGCTCAGTAGTGGCCAGGGAACCTGTCCTGCTTGGAGGACGGTATTTACAGATGGCAAATGACTGGGCCTGGGTTACTGGGAAAAAGGGAATATAAATTACTTTGAAATCATACTTTCGTGAAGCCGAGAAGAGGAAAGAAAATAGCAAATGGAGAGATTTTAAATATCATCCTGTTCTATGTAATTTCTCCTCACAAAAATGAACAAACTTTTTAAAAACTCCACTTGCTAATTGGAGGGTTTGCCCTGAGAGTTTAGGGCTTTGGGATCCAACTGGCAAACAAGTGCCTCTTCAACCACGTCAGATGTTGCCAATCCATCCTAAGTAGGATAGCCAGGTTTCTCCTCTAAAAAAGACAAGGCCCTTGGCCATAGGAGCTTGACTCTGCCTGGTGGTTGGGAACCTCTTTTCTCTCACGTGGGTCTCGGGAATCCTTTTATTTACCACATTGACTCTGATCTTCTGCTTCTTCAAACTCCAACCCAGCCCACCCTCTGGGCAAATTTTCTGTCCTAAGTAGGAGCATTTCATCAAGTGTGGTAGAGATACCACTTGTGGTTATCCACTTAGCCTTTACATGGATAAAATAATTCCCAAATGTCCAAGAGTGGGTAACAAAATGCAATGTGTGTGTGTGTGTGTGTGTGTGTGTGAGTATTGTTTAACCTTGAAAAGTTAAAATTATGAGGATGATTTAACGTGAGTCTTTATGAAAATAATGAAGCCAGTCACTGTAGGATTGTGTCTTCTCTCCTTAGAATCTCACCTAAGCAGTTTGTGCTCTGCCAGCTTGTGAGGGGGACTTATCAGGATAGGGGCTCCCCTTCCATGCTTCTCCATTTCTGATTTTCTCTCCTTAGTTTTCAGGTGCCCTGGAAGTCCTCAAAATCATTTTTCTTATTTCTAAAACCTTAAAATGTTCAAACATTCAGAGGACTATAAAAAATACTAATGCAAACATCCGTATTTCTGTCTCAGCCTCCTGAGTGTGAGGATTGTAGGAAAGTACCACCATACCTTGCTGAGAGTATCTTTTCTGTTTTGTTTTGTTGAGGCAGGGTTTCACTATGTACTTCATGCTGTCCTTGAACTCATTATGAGGCCCAGGCTGACCTCAAACTCAAGGTGTTCCTCCTGCTTCAGCCTTCCAAGTACTGGGATCACAGGCATGCACCACCATGCCCAGCTGAGAATCTTGAGTTCTAATAATAGCATATCACAAGATACATTCACAGAGATTTCTTATTCTGTCCTATTCCACTCCTCCCTCTTCTAGTAGGAAATACTATGTATTTTATCTATTTTTAAAGGTATGAGCAGAATGTAAATGTATTCATATTTGTTTTTCTTCCTTATGGAAAGATTAAAAACTGTACTGAACCTAATAGATATAGTAGACATTTTAAAATATAGAAGATCAGGAATGGGGAGACATACCTCTAGACAAATTGGCCAGGCAGGTACCAGACAGACACATCTAGAGCCCTGGCATCTTCGCAAAATGAACTAAACTATAAGAAAAGATGGGTATCTGTACCACACTTGATTACCTGCTGGCTATGGAGCCTTGTATACAGTCTCTGGGTTTCAGAGCCCAACATTTATTTCTGAACTAAAGATAGCCTTTATATACCTGGATTCAATGGCTGAATTTTACTCATAAATGGATACAAATGAAAAAAAAATTTTAAAAATGAATGGGGAGATAGCTTGGCAATCTTAGCACCTGCCTGGCAAGGGCAAGGACCAGAGTTCAGTCCCTGCTCCTACATACCATGCCAGCCCTGGAGCCCCGGGCATGCCCTGCCCCACAGAAACCCGGCATGGTGGTGCATACCTGTAATCCCAGCACTGGGGAGGCTGAGCCAGGAGGATCTCTGAGTCCTAGCTGTGTATCCAGACCCTGTACCAAGCAAAGATTTTTTTAAAATTTAAAAATATAATTCAAGGGCCCTGTTTGTTTTATCATATGTAATTGAGAATTAATTGTATATTATTGTGTACATGCTTTGGAATTTCATCTTTAATCTGACCCTTTAAGAACAATACACTTTTCGGGGCCGGGGAGCTGGCTCAGTGGAATAAGCACTTGCCTGGCAAACGCAGTGGCCTGAGTTCAATCCCCAGTTCCGAAAAAAAAAAAAAAAAAAAGAACAATACACTTTTCAAGAACTTATTAGTAGGGCCAGGAATATAGCTCAGTGGCATGGCAGTTGTCTGGCTAGCTTGAAGTACTGAGTTTGATTTCTGATTCAAAAAAAAAAAAAAAAAGAATTTGTTAGATCACAAATTAGAAATACTTACTGTGACTGTAAATTTATTGTTTTGTGGTTCTACTTTTAAATCATACATTTGTCTTTTAAAAATTTTTGTAGATTGAAGATCCAGATTGCTTTTGGGTTGCTATAAAAGGATGCAGTCCATTTTTAGATTATGAAGTCGACTATCAAAAACTAAATAGTGCCATGAATGACTTCTATAACAGCATGCATCAAAATACAGAAATAAAACCATTGATTTTGGAAGAAGGGCAAGTATGTATCAAATGTGCCTTAATCACCATGCCTTGAAACACTGCTCAAAATGTATAATATTTTGGTTCCTAAGGTGATGAAAGCCTTTGGAATATTTTAGTTGCTTATAATCGTTGCCTGGTGTTAGGTTTGATGGATTACATAAGATTCAGGTCAGTCCTAGGAAGGCAGGATTGTTGTGCAAGACTCATGGTGCAGTAGGAGATAGTATATCATTTAAGTCCAGGTGCCATCCTTCTGGGGCTGGGAGCTAGGAGACAATCCTGAATCCAACACTGGGTAGAGATTTCAGCAATGAGGGCTGTGGTTTTACTCTGGGGTCTTTTAATTGCTCATGGCTTTTGCAACTCACACTTCTTTATTTATTTGCCTTATTTCATACCACAGCCCCTCTTTTCATTCTTGGAGTATCTACCTCCCATTGTTCATTATTCCTTATAGGTCAGCTGTTTCTTAGAAGAGTTTGAATTTTTTGGGATAATGTAATGGGAAAAGATTGCTTTTTGCTTTTTTTGTTGTTGTTTATTTTTTGGTTAGAGGAATTGAACTCAGGACCTTGTGCCTGCCAGGCAGGCACTTAAGCTGGTGAGCTATATCCCCGGCCCATGGGAAAAGACTTATACAATATGAAAAACTAGAAAACATTTGGATTTGTACTCCTCAAGTCATAATTAATAACTATTTACTTTTTATGTGTGTGTGATATTGGGGATCAAATCTAGGACCTTCATACTGAGCTGTATACTCAGCATTTTTTAAATTTTGCGACAGTCTTGCTAAGTAAGTTCTATGTTGCTCTGCCAGGCCTGCACTTGTAATCTTCCTACCTCAGCCTCCCAGAGTTGTGGAATTACAGAATGTTCTACCACATCTTACCCTTTAAAATATTTCACATTTTAAATAGCTTGATTGCTATCTTGTGATAGTTTAACTTTTTCCTCTATCTTCTGTATTTTCTATGGATTGATATTTAAATACAATTAAATATAAAATTCTAGTAGGTTTAGGGTCATCTTTTTGCCCTAAGAGTGTTTGCTCTTTGAGCTTTATATAGCATTAAATTGGGAGATAACATCTCTATGGCCAGTGAATTTGGATGGTGACTGCTTCACCTCCTGTGCACTTTGGAAATTGCCTGTAAGTATTTATGTGCTGATCGCTCCATTCGGTGATCGCTGCTGCCCAGTCAGCTTTCATTCGTGCTTGCATCATGGGGATTTCTCTTGTTCTTTCTGCATTCATGGGCTGGGGTGATTCTGTGTAGAACTTTCTCTGATTTATTAAGACCATACAGTTATTAAGATGGCAGTTATTAGGACTTTAGCAGTTAAGTTTATAATGTCAATATTTAAAAATTACTTGATTTTTTTCTTAGAAATCTTCAATATAATGCTTTGTGCCTAAATGTTTGCACAGGTGTTTAGAGGTGTCTCTTTCCTCCCTTCTTTTTCTTGTGGTGCTGAGGATTGAAACTAGGGCCTCCTGCATGCTATACAAGTGTTCTGTTACAGCATGTCCACAGCCTTATTTTTTTTTTTTTAGGTACCATTTTGATGTTGATGGATTTTTAATATATTGATCAGTTATAGTCACTGTTCTTGTTGTGTAAATTGTTCCTTTTCTGGCTTGTAGAAGCCCCGGTGTAACCCAATTTCAAAGTTTTACTGGTATATGAGTTATTAACTATTCAAAACAGTCCTACAACTTGCTTTGATTTTAGCATTAAATAGTCTTCATCCTTTGTCAGGATTTCTCTTAAGTCATTTGGGCGTTGAATTATGTGAGGTTCTCAGCCTATCCCTTGCAGTGTGGCTCTCACTGCATTTTCAAGTATCCATTCCTGAGGTCTGGAATCTGCTGGTGGGCCTCTTCTCTGCTTGGGTACAGTTGCCCCTTACTGGGTGGCTTTGAGAGCCTGTGTTCATTGTGTGGTCTGCTGGATTGCCAGTTGAGTTGGCTGTGACCTGGTGGTCCTGCCATCTATTCAGGATGCCAATGGCTGTCACTTAAGCAGGATGGTTCCCTGTAAGAAGAAACCACAGGTATTTATTTAGTCATTCATTCAATAGTAGGTTTTGTTATTACTCATGTTTGTTTGTAGTACTGGGGATTGGATCCAGGGCCTTCCCACTGAGCTACACATTCAGCCTTTTTTAATTTTCTATTTTAAGATGATGTCTTTTAAGTCAATAAGTTTCCCATGCAGGGTTTGAACTTGTGATCCTTCTACCTTAGCTTCCAATAGTGCTGGAATTATAGATGCTATACCTTGTGCCATTGAACTGTATTCCCAGCCTGCCTAATGCATTCCTTTTTTTTTTTTTTTTT
>NDGN011528216.1:338-11692 GCA_002564285.1 Tympanoctomys barrerae
GGATGACTGCTGAGAAGATAACAATGTGCAATATATTAATTATTGAAAATGTCCTATTAATCAACTTGGAAACTGTCTCATTGATATTTGTTTCTCAATAAACTTTAAAAAATAGGGAAAAAAGGAGAGTTGCTGAAGGAGGATACCCAACCCAGGGAACCACTAGTATGAATATTCTCCCCTTTCTCCCTACTATTCTTGCCATTGCATCCATAGATTGCATCTTAGGGTGCTTGTTTTCATATGGTGCTGTAACAAATACCACAAATAGGGTGACTCAAACAACTAGGTATGTTTCCTCACCATTCCATGGGCTAGAAGTCCAAAACCAAAGTGTCAGCAGGATTTGTGTCTTCCAAATATCTCTCCATAGCTTGTAGTGGATCATTTTCTCCCTATGTCTTCTCATGGTCTCCTTCCAGTTTTGTCTATGTCCTGATTCCTTATAACATACCAGGCCTACTGTATTAAGTCCCCACCTACATGACCTCATCTTAAATGAGCTACCTCTTTAAAGATCTCATGCCCAAATACAGACATTCTGAGATACCAGATGTTAAGACGTCAGTGTATACATTGTGTGGGGAGCACAATTCAGTCCATCACACTTAATTAACACATGGAGTCCCAAAGTTTGTAATCAGAGGAGTTTCTCTTTTAGGCTGGATGGGGGACATTATTTTGTGAGCTATCAGGATTTTATGAAGACCCTAAACTTGTTCCCAAGATGCAGTCACTTATAAATTATGCCAGTCCTAAAGAAAAATTGTTCTCTAGGACTTCTAGTGATTGAGTGACAGCTCCCAGATTGTGTATCACTGTAGCCAAGATAAGAACATAGTGAAGTGCCTTTGATATAGTGACAAGAAATGTAGCAAATAGAGCATCAAACAAGAGTAGAAAGAAGGATAATCCTCGTAGCCACAGGATGCTAATAATGCATAGAAAACTATTTTCATAAGGCAGGCTCATCTTTTGAAATTTTGTTGTTATTTTTGTGGGATTTTATTTAAAAGAAAATAAACCTTCAGTAAATTAGAATGTTGCAACCTAATGCCATGTTTAAGCTCATAAATGTTTTTCTTCAGAGTTCATTTGGAAGCATTTCAGACAGATTGTTAGGATTATTGCTTTCTGGGATAAAATCATGCATTTTTTTCAAGCATTTCTTCTTCAACTAATAACCTTCCCTTTGGTAATATTTTGCATGCTACAAAAAAAAAAGCAAGGAAGAAGGGAAGGTTCTATTTTTAGGTTAACACATTTGCCAAATTCAAAGAGACTTATCTGAATTTTTGCTTCCCACAGATATGGGCTGTTTTTCTAGTGCCAAACACACCAATATTATAATCTACTTGTAGGTGGACATTGCTTATCTTGTACACCATTGTCCTTCACCCTAGAATTTTAAACAATGTCTTCAATCCTATGTCTTCTCTTTATATCATTGTATGAAAGTTGACAGGGGCTGGGGAGATAGCTCAGTAGAATTAGTGTTCGCCTGGCAAGAACAAGGGCCTGAGTTCAATCCCTGCTTCCAGAAAAAAAAAAGAAGAAGAAAAAAAAAAGTTTACAGATCCTGACTGATTGAGATAAATGACTATGTTTGTCAGCCCTCATTTGGCTTAAAGACATTTGTTTGCTGTGGGAAGAGATTTAGCAGAGATGGACCCTGGACCATGGTGGAAAATGCCTGGATGAGGTTGTAGGAGGCATAAGTAGCAGTAATGACAAGACCTGAGACAGTAATGGCTGGAGCAGAGTCACAGATATGAGGTGTGGCATCCCTTGTACAGTGCTGCTGGAAAGCCAGATAGTGGTCACCACTTAACAGAAACAAGAAGGGACCCCACACGTACCTGGACAGAAGTTCTGCATCAAGAAGTGAAGGACAGGCCTGGACTGTGTGTCAGGACACCTACAGTACAACTGTCCAGCCCCATAAAATTCTACTCAGCTTTTGGATTGCTCATCTGGACACTCTTCAGGGTTCATCGGAGATTAACGGTACATGGGAATTGGTCAAGCGGATTCAGAACCCAGTTGGTAAAAGAACTGGAATCTAGATTCCCTGGTTTGTCACTCTTCATTTATTATTATTCTCTACATGAACTAGCACAATGCATTTGAAAGAGGGTTTCAGAGACTTTTGAAAGATTTAGTGAGATAGAGGGTGCAGATCAGAATTGGCCTGGAGATAGCCAAAAGCCTGTAGATATATGTTTACAGTGTCATACTAAACACCAGAAACAACTTCAGTCCTTTTAGCCTGGGTCTTTTAGCAAAGATGGATAAACCATAGGCCATCAAGCATTCAGCAATGAAAGGAAACAAACTCCTTATATACAAAACACCATGGATAAATATTAACTCACTGCACTGCAGTGAGTTCCAGGAGCCAGGCCCCTAGGGTACATAAGGTATATACGTGCAACTGCACTTACAGGACATTCTGGAAAACACATTAGAGGAAGCCAGAGACAGGAGATGGCTGGACATCGCATTTGCATGGAGGATGCCCCAAGATAATGTGATGAGCTATTATTCACCTTCATTGTGGCAGATGTTATGTGGTTGGATGCTTTTATCCAGCTCTTAGATGATAGATTAAAAAGAATGAACTTTGCAATAATAAAACACCAAAGCTCAAATACATGCTGAGAACAAAGCTAATGTTTTCAAATAGAATTTTTTACACTCTTTTATGATTTTCTTCCTTGTTAATGAAATCAGACTGCAGTCCAAATGCTACTTTAAAAGCTTGGCTCTTCTCTCTTTCCTCATTTAGAAAATAACAAAGTTGGAAAGCAAAATATAAAACATAGGTATAATACTTCTCCTATGACCTTCCCTTTTTAGGGTAAATTTTTTTCTTGCTAACTGATCCTTTGTTTATACTAAAGTCTCTTTTTTGTTTCCGTAAAAGTGAGCAGTTGTTTTTGAAAGCCAAAGGGAAAATAAACTATTTTCTCAGGCAATGCAAAGCAACAGCAAAAGCCTCAGCCTCTCAGAGAATTCTTTTTTATTGAGTGGAAAGAACCAATTTTAGTTGCCAGTTATTTCTTCCAGGTGTGTTATGGTTTGTATCTACTTACCGCCCCCCCCAAAGCATCATGCAGTGATGGGGCAGCTACTGGAGTGTGTGGGAGTGGATGCTGCACCTGCCCTGGAGCAGGTAATGTGCATTACACTGTAAGAAGGGTAGAGAGGCTAGCCTGCTGCCTGAGCTGCTGCCACTCCCTTTTGCTCTCTGCTCTTTGCCACCACCATGAAAGTTGCTCTGTGCCATATGCTGCTCTACTTGAGTATGGTCTGAAGCCTTCAGTAACTGTGAGCTAAATAAACCTTTCCTTCCTTCATTTTGGGTGTTGGGTATTTGTCCTAGCAATGAGAGAAGAGTAATGGAGACAAGGTCTTAAAAAAACCCAGCTAAGAATATACATATAAAGAAGGGAAGTAATTTCACTTGTTTTTAGATATACCTTTGAGACATGTATGTGAGAAAGTATATACTGTTGTAAGGCCTGTCATTTCAAAGTAAAGGAGAATGAAGATACAAATGCAAATATCACTCATCTGGAAAAAATTGTTTTTCTTTAAATTTTCATTTAAATTCCTAACAACTAAATTATTCAAATATTTATAAAGTATAGTTTCTGATTACGTACATAAATATAAATATGTTTGCATATATACACGCAAACATAGAGAACACATAACAAATACCTGCACACAGAACCAAGTTTTATAGATACATGTAACATACATAATTTCATATATATGTCATATATATATGGGGAGAGAGAGAGACAGACAGACAGACAGACAGACTACATAAAATTTATCAAGACCAAGCACATATTTTGGAAACACAAATTGGTTAGAAGTTCAATCTCACAAATCAGTTCTCCTCCCCAGAAAGACCTGACAATTTTAAGGTCTTGAGCATAAATGCTTCAGCCTTTTCCAGCAGGCACAATACCAAGGTGGTGTCTCAAAAGACAAACATACTTTTGTGGTAGATAACTATTTTCCTGGCCTCTGAATACTGTGGCCACGTTCTTAGTAAGAAAATTGTGGTCTGTTTTGCCAGTTATTTTCATTTTCCAGTGTAGGAAAATTCCCACCCTAAGGCACAGAAATCAAAGTTTCTAAAGGAAGCATCCTCTTTCTCCTCACCATTAGAAGGTGACTCTCCATGTCTCAATTCTAGTGACAGTCTGACTGTGACGGAGCCTCTAATCATGTTCTAGAATCTGGACCATGTGTGAGCATACTGTTCTCTCAGTACCCAAATGTTCACAAGCCAAAACCTCAGCAGAATTTAACTGGGGCTTGCACTCACTTATCTAAATAACATTTTCATTTCTTCTTCTTGAACTTCTTGGTATTTAATCACATTATTACTTTCTCTGTCTAGTAGGCACATTTATGAAATGTCTGCTCTGTGTCTATTACTCTTCCTGACATGGTGGATGCCAAGATTATTTTTTATTTCAACCTATTCCATGAAGACTTTGGGCTATGCAAACCTCAACATTCCTGCCCAGGAAAGGCATACCATCTAAGTTTCTTTTTCTTTTCTAGAAAACTGATTCTTAAATCTTTTCTTTTCCTTTCTTTCTTTTTCTTGGTACTGGGGATTGAACTCGGTGCCTTGCACTTGACAGGCAGGCGCTTATGCAGCTAAGCTATCTCCCCAGCACTAGAAAATGAATTCTTAGAATTCATCTGTTATTTACTCTTGGATCCAAGAACAAAGCACATGACTCCTCATGAGTCAGTGTGCATACTAGAGCTCTCCTACTTGGTGTCCTGTCACCAGATACACGTTCAGGCTGGGGGCCACCTGCATTATACTTGTCTAAATATTGGAAACTGGGATTATGAGGGACATGTAGAGGTTACTTTTCTGAAAACAGGTGACTTTTTCCTGTGACATAGCAAAAATGCAATGGCATTCTGGAATAAAAAGTAATAGAAAATTACATGAAAACAGTTGAAAGAGTTAAAATTTTGGTGTGATTTTCCATTTTTTTTTGAAATGGCAGAGCTCGAAACTTTGGCATCTAGCTTCAAAGATTTAAGCTTCTAGAAAAGAGTTTTATTCCATGAGCCATAAACAAGAATTTGAAAACCCTTTTCTTAATGTGTTAACTGCACTAATACAGGGCTCTGTAGGTGACCTTTGTTTGACTTATTTAAGTGTTAACATACCCCTCTCATTAAAGGCAGAGTTTTGGAGTCAAATCGTGAGCCTATTGTTGTCGTCTGCTTCTGCATCTATAAAACATAAAACATATGCCAGTGGTTTTGATCTTGAAGATGTTTGATTTCATTTTTAAACAAAAAATCTTAACAAGAATTGTTGTGTCTTAGGTCAAGTTGTTCCAGCGCACACAAGAGTTAGGAAAAAAAATAAATTATTTGAGAAATTCCAAAAGATGCTAGTAAGGGAATAAGGTAGATATATAAGATATGGAAAGGGAGGACCAAAAGAAGACAGTTACCAAGTTGTGGCCATTGTGGGTAGACAGGACTCATCTGGCTGGAGAATGTAGGGAACAGGGATGTGCAGCTTTTCAGGTGACCATCCTTGAGACATCTGGAAGCTGACCTACTTGGCTTTCAGTGTCCATCCATAAATGGCCAAGAACTACTGCCAGGGACTCTTGGGGGAAGAGTCAGGTGCTTGCATTCTGGCCAGATGAGTGCCAAGGAAAGATGTCTATGTGAAGTCTGACTGAAAAACATAGTGAATGGTGATTTTCTAAATGTATTTAGTGCAGGATCTACAGGGTCTCACTATACATATAGTTATTCTCCTGTTTTCAGCCTCCCAAGTGCTAGGATTATAGGGGCATGCCACCACACCAGTCTCAACAGTGGTCTCAATGTGCCCTGGGGTCAGGGCCAGGACAGCCCGGCACGCCAGGGATTGAACCTCAGCCTCTGCGTCTGCCATAAGCAGGCATTTTGATCCACTGGGTATTTTTTTCTTTTTCTTTTTCTTTCTTTCTTTCTTTCTTTCTTTCTTTCTTTCTTTCTTTGTGTGTGTGTGTTTTAGGGAAAGGTCTACAGAGTGTTCAGGGTCTCACTACTAGATTGGACTCACAGTGATCTGTCTGTTTACAGCCTTCCAAGAGCTGGAATTACAAGGGAATGCCACCATACCCAGCATCAATTGCCATCTCAGCATGCCCAGGGGCAGAGCTGGCATGGCAGGCCTGGGGATCAAACTCCCAGCCCCTGCATCTGCTTGCAGGTGCTTTAATCTGCTGAGCATTTGGCTGGCCCTAAAAGTTGAGAAAGATTTTTTTGGCTGGCTCAGGCTGCCTTATGGGTGGGTGGGTCTGGGGATTGAACCAGGGTTCCTTGAGCCTGACTGAGATTGCTGGAACAGGCACTTAAACAACTGAGCTAACCTGCAAGCCCCCAGCCACTGAGTTTTCTGGCCAGCCCTTGAATGGTGATATTTTAAAACATTTATCCCAATAAAGGGCTATTATAGTACCACTTAGAATATTGTCTCACTTTGGACACACTTCATCAATCATTCTTGTCACTTTCTTTTTTTATACACTTTTTAAAAATTAGCCCATTCTTGCAGTACCTACTGGTCACATTCCTTGTGCAGAGTTCATCCACGCACATCACACACCTCAATTTTTTCTTAGTTCTGTTTTTCTCCATTCCTCACCCTCTCTCCACCTCTCGATCTTCTTCTCATTTGAAAATTGTCACTTCCCTTTAGCTATCTTTTCTTTTGCCCTTTATTTACATATTGAGCTTCTCATATGAGAAGCCATGCAATATTTAAGCTTTTTGTGTCTGATTTCTTTTACTTAACATTATGGTCTCAAGGCACATCCATCTTCCTACAAATGACTCCTGGTTATCCTTCTTTAGCACACAGTGGTAGTCATTGCCTTATCAGTTCATCTATTTATGGGCATATGGGTTATTTCTAAGATTTAACAATGATTAATTGTGCTGCTGTAAGCATAGGTATGGATGGACCAGTGTAATATGATGCCTGCAACTTTTCCAGACAGATGTTCTTAAAGGGGAACATCTGAGTCAAGAGATATGTCTAGATTCAGCTTTTGAGGGATCTCCATACTGATTTCCACAGACATTGCAGTAGTTTATGTTTCTACCAACAATGCAGATGTGTACCCTTTCCCCTGAATCCTTGCCAACATTTGTTATTACTTGATTTCTTGATAATAGCCATTCTTTCCAGAGTAAGATAGAATCTCAGTATTGTTTGAGTTTGCATTTCTGTAATAGCCAGCGGTGCTGAATACTTTTTTCATGTATTGGTCATTTGTACTTCTTTTTCTGAGAAGTGTCTATCCATGTCAGTGGCCTATGTTTTTATTGGATCTTTTATTTTGAATGATTTAATCTTTTTTATTTTTTTGTATGTCCTAGATGTTTATTCTTTGTCCAAGGAATAGCTGGAAGAAATATTTTCCCAATCTATAAGTTATCTGCTCACTGTTGATTACTTCTTTAATATGTGGAATTTTTTTTAATGTATTTGGTACAGGAGACTTGTGATCCTCCTGTTTTCAGCCTCCCTATCGCTGGGATTGTAGGTGTGCACCACCAAGCCAGGTCTCTGAGGCCATAACAGTGCACTCAGGGGAAAAGCCGGCATGGCATGTGGTGCCACGGTTGCTGCGCTTGCGTAAGTAGGCACTCAGCCTGCTGAGCTATCTCACCAGTCCTTTACGTGAATTTTAATTTGACGTGCTGGTGCATTTGTTGATTCTTTGTACTATTTCTTTACTATTGGAGTTCTGTTCAGAAAGCCCTTGCCTATATCTATGTCTTCAAATTTCACCAATTGTATCTTGAATACATTGCTTATGTATTGAATGGTTTAACATTTAGATCTCCGTTTTACTTTGGAAATTCCATTTTGATTTCAGTTGAATACATGATAAAGACATATAGATCGAGACTATATATTTCATATCCAATGTATGATGTCCCTTTTATTCCTTGCCCTTCCTCTTTCTTTTCATGTCCCTTTTCTTTCTTTCTCTGGTCTTAGAGCTATAACTAATACTTTAAAAATTATATTGAACAGGAGCGGGGATAGTACAATTTTTGTCTTTGTTTTGCTTTTAAAGAGAAGGCTTTTCCCCCCTTTTAAATATGATTTGGGGTATTGGTATATTAGTATAAATGGCTTTTTTCTTTTTCTTTTTTTTAAGATAGGATCTTACCATGTAGTATAAACTGGCCTTGAACCCACTATGTAGCCCAGGTGGGGCTCCAACTCAGATTGGTCCTTTTGCCTCAGCTTCTATGCTATTTTGTTTAAGGTTTTTTAATTATAAATTCATGTTGGATTTTGTTGAATGTTTTTTCTATAGTTATTGGGATGTTCATGTGGTTTTTGACCTGTTTCTATGTATTTGATGGATTACATTTATTGATTTGTGTGTGCTGCGCTACCCTTGATTCCCTGAGATGAAGCCTACTTGATCACTATGTATGATCTATTTGGTGATTTGTTGTATTCTGATTGCCAGTATCTTATTGAAGATCTTTTGTATTTGTGTTCATTTACAACTAGTGTATAATTCTCTTTTTTGGTTGGACCTTCATCTGAATTAGAAATCAGGCTAGTGCTAGCTTCCAAGAATGACAATGAGAGTACTACTACTCTGTCTTAGTTACTTTTCTCTCATTGCTGAAACAAAATACCCAACATTCGAAATCAAGGAAGGAAAAGCTCACAGATCGTGGAAGTTTCAGTCCATAATCAGCTGGCTCCAAGCAGGGTGGCACAGTACAGGGGCCACTCTTCAAGGGCGCAGAAGATAGCAAAAGCAACAAGAGAAAAATGGAAGGAAGAGCAAACCTCTCTTCCTCTTTTCTATTGTAAGCAGGCTACCTGCCCATACCATTTGCATGCCCTCCTTTTCTACAGGCTCAGAATGTTTACAAAGTAAGGACCCTTGTCCCTACTGGGTCGTTTAGTTAGTGAACCTTCTCAACTTCTCCAGTCAACACAATGAACAACATCTGAGAATGTGAAGGGCATGTCCTCTACACACCAGGGTATAGAACTACTGAGCTACTTAGTTAATTGGTAGATTTCTCAAGTTGACACAATGTATCAACCATTACATACTCCTTTCCTTTTGATGTTATTAAAGTTAGAGGAGTATTGGTAGATCTTCCCTAAACTTGTAGAATTTGGCTGTGAATCCATTGATACCTGGGCTTTTCCTAAGCTGGAAGGTTTCCTATTACTACTTCAGGCTCATTGCCTGTTATTGAATTAATTCAAGGTTTTTAAATCTTCCTGGTTTGTGTATATCCAGGAATATCATCATTTCTTCTGAATTCTCAAACTTATTAACATATTGGTATGTGAAGCAGTTGTTAACAGTCATCTGCATTTTTGTGGTGTTCATTGTAATTTAAAGTTTTTCATCTCTAATTGCATTCTTATTTGTCTTTTATTTCCTTTTCTTGTTAAGATTCACTGTAGGTTTGTCTATTTTGTTTATCCTTTTGAAGAACCAGCTCTTCTATTCATTGACTTTTTATATGTTTCCATTTGACTGATTTCTACTCTAATTTTATAATTTTCCTCCTTGTACTAGCTTTAGATTTGGATTGTTCTTGTTTTTTTAGGGTCTAGAAGGGCATTATTAGGCTATTTATTTGGGCTCACTGTATTTTTGTGATGTGGGCATACACAGCTATCAACTTTCTTCTTAGGACTACTTTCACTGTGTCCCATAAATGCTGTTATGTTACGTTGGCTTTCTTGTTTGATTCTAGGAACTGTCTTATTTCTTCCTTGATTTCTTCTGTGACCCATTCATTATTCTAGAGTGTATTGTTTAATTTTCATGCATTTGTATAATTTCTGTGGTTTATATTGCTGTTGAATTCTAGTTTCATTGCACTATGATTATATGTATGCTATAATTTAAATTCTTTTGCATTTACTTGAAAGTGCTTTATTGGCTAGTATGTAGTCTATTTTGGAGAAAGTTCCATGTACTGCTGAGAAGACTTTTGTGTTATGTTGCTGTTGGATGGAATAAATAGATATCCATTTAAATCTATTAGCTTGAAGGCTTAGTTCAACTCTGATCAAAAAATTATATAGTTGATTAATTTGTGATAGTGTGGTACTGAGATCCTCACTATAATTATATTAATGTTTGTCTCATCTTTTGTGTCTATAGAGGTTTGTCTAATGACTTTGCATATGCTATTATTCAGTGTACATATGTTTATAATTATTATTTCTTTCCATTAAATTGTTTCTTTGAACAATATGTTTTGCCCTTCTTTGCCTCTTCTGGTAAGTTTTGTCTTAAAGTCCACTTTGTGTGAAAATTGGATTAATTGCTTCTGCCTTTTTTGATTTGTTTTTTATTTTTGTTTTTAAAAATAATTTTATTGAGGGGCTGGGGAGATGGCTCAGTGAAATAAATGCTTCTCTGGTGAGCATAAGGGCCTGAGTTTGATCCCAAGTTCCACCAAAAAAATAATAATAATAAAATAAAATAATTTTGGGGCCAGGGAGATGGCTCAGTGGAATAAGTGGTTCCCTGGCAAGCGCAAGGGCCTGAGTTCAATCCCCGGTTCCGCCAAAAAAAATAAAATAAAATAATTTTATTGAGAAACAAATAACAAGAAGACAGTTTTGAAACCAATTAGTATGACAGTTTCAATAATTAATACATTGGATATTGTTGTCTTCTTAGTGTTTACTCATAGTACAAGATGCAAACATGACATCCTGTCCACAAACACTATTAGTACAAATATATATTCAAAATAGTTAGGATAGATATACTTTCTCGTAATTCAATGAATGGACAGATTTGGTTTTTTAGAGAATAAAAAACAGTAAAAAATATAGAAACAATACAGAATTTCACTAAACAAAATGGCAGGGGCCAGAAAGATAACTCAGCAGACTCAAACACCTGCTTAAGCAAGCACAGGGTCCATGGTTCGATCCCTGGCACCACATGCCATGCCAGCCTCACCCTCAGGGTGGGCTGAGCGACCAAGAATGCACTATAGTGGCACACACCTGTAATCCCCGCACTAGGGAAGCCGAAAGCAAGAAGAACACTATGGGTCTGAGCTGCATAGTGAGACCTCGTAACAACCAAACACATTTTTTTAAATGGCAGGAATTCAACAATGGTTATAGTGAATATTGTTGTTTTCAACTTAGCTGTTCAGATTACCAGATATCAACATACAAAATTGATCAAAAATTAAAAAGAACAAAGAGGGGCTGGGGAGATGGCTCAGTAGAATAAGCGCTTCCCTGGCAAGTGCAAAGGCCTGAGTTC
>NDGN011528218.1:853-11318 GCA_002564285.1 Tympanoctomys barrerae
ATTTATTTATTTATTTTGTGTGTGTGTGGCCAGCTCAGCCCACCAGGGGGTGGGGCTGGCTGGGCATGTGGTGCTGGGGGATCAAACCGTGGTCCCTGTGTTTTGCTTAGCTTAGCTTGTTCCAAGTAGGTGCCTTAGACCACTGAGCCATCTCACCAGTCCTCTATTTTTAATTTTTGTGTATCGAGTACAGGGTCTACAAGGTCTTACTACACAGATCGGACTTGTAGTGATCCTCCTCTTTTCAGCCTCCCAAGTGCTGGGATTACAGGCATGCACCACCAAGCCCAGTCACAATCACCATCTCAGCACTCCCCAGGGGCTGGATTGGCATGGCACTCGGGATTGAACTCGTCCCTGTGTCTGCCTAAGCAGGTGCTTTAATCCATTGAGCTATCTGGTTAGCCTATGGCTTAATTTAAAATAATCAAAACCTTCATTCATGTACAGAATCATGTACATTAAAGAATTTGGGGCTGGAGGTAGTTCAGTGGTCTAAGCACCTGCCTGGCAAGCTCAGGTACCACATGCCATGCTAGCCCTGGAACCACAGGTACACCATGCCAGCCATCGAAATTGGTCGTGGTGACACCTGCTAGTAATCCCAGCACTGGGGAGGCTGAGACAGGAGGATCACTATGAGTTCAAGCTGTGTAATGAGGCCCTGTACCAAATAAATAAATAAATAAATAATAAAAATGAAAGAATTTGGGTAAGTCCAGACTATGTTAATTATTCTAGGTATATTGCTTCTGTGCACATAGAGATTAGACTTTGGTGGAAGAGAAAGGTAATTAGAAGAATAATCATATACATAAGCTCTTAGTTACAGATTTTGTGCTTTTAAGCAAAGAAAGCAGGTTCTCTGAGATCACACATTAGCGGATATAGCCACACCCTTGGCTCCAGAGAGCAGAAATGCCTTGCCTGGAGTCATTGTGCTCACACCGCGGGACTGGCAGTAGACTCAGGCAAATGTTCTTTCCAGCTTAACAGGTAGGCTGTGGAAGTGTGGAGCAATAGTAAGGACTAAGCAATGGAAATCTAAAATCTATCATCTCCTCTTCTTGCTTGCGACGTGGTCAATGAGAGGATAAAAATGGTTTGCGCGTGTACCAAAGTGGATGAGTAAAGAAAAGCAGCTCCTCGGTCCCTACAAGAAAACTGGTCATTGTTGAAAACTTTCTCACTGTAGCCCAATTCAATAACTTCTTTGGGTATACTTTGGTGTAAAAGAGTGTTTTTGTTTTCCTAGAAGGTCAAGCCCTGAATGTACATTATTTTCCATTACAAATCTTTTTGCAAACAGATTTGCCAGTCCTGACAATTAGGGGAACCAATCCAGGTAGATGGTCATCAGAATTATTTAACAGTGATCATAAGGAAGCCATTCTCCTATCTGGGTGCTCAGCCAATGCGCAGAGCTCCAGTGATTGTGTGTAACAGGGATTGTGAGGTTGGCTTCTCCAATAAGAGCCTGGAGAGTAGGGATAGAGTAGGTCTGGTGATGGTAGATCCACGTACTTGGGAGTTCCAACAGCCACACAGCCAAAGTGGCCTCCTCTCACAATCACTGAGAAGCTTTGCCTCGTGGATGCCACCCTGCGGGAGCCACCTGCCTGCAGGTGGTGAAACTTTACGGCCCCCCTTGTGCTTAATGGGACAAGTGATGGGCCTCTTTCCATCAAAAGCCTAAACCATAGCAAAGAGGCATTAGTTTGGAATGTGTGCTTTGCTTTAGATGCACAGATTTGCATTTTCATTATATTTGGATCTTAATTACATATACACTCTATATTATGTCTTTATATTAATGAATAAATGGAATTTCAGCCTGAAGCCTGGTTTTGTGTGTGACTATTTTGCTTTCAACCCTCCTCCCTTCCTACCTCCTTTCCTGCCACCTCCACCCCCATCATAATGCATGCTATCAAATTAGCATGTAGTTCTGTATGTATGTTCTAACCATGTATATGTAGTCCTAGGCTTAGGACTTCTGAGCCATATACTATGAAAACAGAATCACATTAGATAACTTGCCCCCTGATTTTCATCCTAAGAAATACCTTAGGGAAAGCCCTCCAAGTCAAATGGTGTAGTTCTTCATTCCTACTTTGTCTATGGTGTGCATGTGTCATGATTCACTTTGTTTTCAGCTTTTTGATATATTGGACAAAGCTGTGATTAACCTCACATATGTGTCTCTGTGTGCCCTGGAGCTTTATTTTTGTAAGTAGATTTCTAAAAATATGAATCCTAAGTCAAAGAAGAAGAGTGAATATTTAATTTTAATAGATGCTTTAGGTAGTTTTCCAAAACACATTTGGTTTTTATTTCCACGAACAATAGTGATGGGACCATTTTCCTCTGGATACATTCCACAATGAATAATATTGCTTTATTCCATGCCAGACAGAGAAGTTGAAACTTCATTCTCACTATAATTTCCATTGTTCTAACTACTGGTGAGTTTAAATGTCTCTTGTAAATTTCTAGGCCATTTGGTTTGGTTTCTCTGCAAGTTGACTATTTGTGTTGGAAAAACTTATAAATTAATTCTGCATTTTTATTTAGTGTTAAAATAGTTTCTCTTTTAAAATCTCTTTCTTTTTTCTTATTTGAAATGCATGTCATAATATAGCTAAATTATGGTAGACAGTGTTATCTTGGTTCACAAATGCTTTTGTTTGTAAACTGTTTGGTTTGAATCCCTACACCAGGAATTCAACCCAGGAGTGTTTATCACTGAGATGCATTCTGAGCCCTTTTTTGTTTTTTTGTTTTTTTGAGACAGGGCCTTATTAACTTGCCTACATAGGCCTTGAAGTTGTGATCCTCCTGCTTCAGCCACCAGAGTACTAGGATAGAGCCATGGTCCACCGCACCTGGCACATCTTTCCTCTTATATAGTTTCTACATTTACTGTGTTAATTACGGAGATTTCCCCATATATCCTCATTCTTTTTTATGTATTTGGTACAGGGTCTCACTATGCAGCTTGACTCATAATGATTCTCTTGTTTGCAGCCTTCCCAGCACTGAGACTACAGGTGTGTGCCACTATGCCCGGGCTTGGTGGGCAGCACAGTGCTTCCAGGGGTGGGACTGACATGACATGTGGTACTGGGCCTTGAATCCTAGTCCCTGTGCTTGCCTAAGCAGGGCCTTGGTCTGCTGAGCTATCTCACCAGCCCTATATCCCCATTCTTGAAGATTTTTTTTCTTTCTTGGTGCTGGGTATTGAATGCAGGGCCTTGTATTGCTAAGCACAGGTTCTATCACTGAGCCATACCTTCAGCCTAATTATTTTATTTTTATAAATTTTTCATCTTCCTGAAATTGTTTTTATATTATTTTAGGATATTTGCCTCATTTTTTTTTGGCATTTAATTAAGCCATTTGCCTCATTTTTTATATTTTGTAATTTCAAATTGATTTTCTAATATCATTTAAAAACAATACTTCCCACTGAGTTTGATTATCACCTATAAATTCTCATATATATTAGGATCTATTTCTGGGTTTTATAACCTGTTCTATTGATTTTTCTATTCTGTTGCAAGTACCTGATATTTTTTAGAGTTTTTATGGTATCTTCTGATACATGATAAAACATGTTCTTTTTAAATCTTCTTTTATCCCCTTCATTTAAAGTCAATTTTCAGACATTTCTTTAACTAAACTCTGAAGTCAAAGTCAACAAGTGTAAACAAAAGTTCTGTGTTTCTCTTGGACAAGAGTTTTAGAATCCAGAAAATGATCTGCCTTCTTTTTTTGCTTTCTACCTTGGTGATCTTAGAAGCACTCAGTGAGTACTTCTTTTGGCCTGGACTTGTAAGTGACAGTGAAGAGCAAAGCCACACAGTTCACTCTTGCTGGGCTCACAGAACAAGTAAGACAGTGGTTGTGTGGGTCACAGAGCTTGTGAAGCGATTGTAACAGCCTCATCACCTGGTGCGTTCCTTCAGATGGGGCCGCTGCCGCTTAGGCTGGATCGTGTGTAGAGTACCACACACCTCATGTGAGAAACCACATAATAGACTAATGTGGGCTAGTGAAGACCATTAAGAATCACAGCAGTGAGGACACAGGTGGTACCTTCTGGCCATATGATGTAATTTCAGAGGGTTAAGAAAGTACAGATTCTAAAAGAAGTATCCTCCCTACCTGCTTACCATTGCCCCATTCGGTAGTGGAAACCTAATTTTCATACTTGTAAAAATGCAACTAATTCCACAATGATGAGATTCCATTTATCTAAAGAAGAAAAAGGTTTTCAGATGGTGATTTTTACTAAAGTTTGTGAACTGGTAACCCATGAGCCAAACTTGAACCATAAATGTGTTATATTTTGCTCACAGTATTTTAAAACGCTGAAATCACACATGCGCGCTCACACACAGAGAGACACGTTTATGTCTTCTCTTTTGAAAATTAGGTCTTAGAACTTTATTGATTATATTTTGTTATAATCTCATAAACTCTTTAGATGTTAATGCTTATGTCTGAATTTTTGTTTGTTTGGTTGGTTTGTTTGTGTTTTTGTCTGTCTGAGTAATTGGTTTTCTTTATGTTCTGGTTCCTTTTCTTTTTCATTTATGTTTTTGGTACAGGGTCTCACTACACAGCTTGAACTCACAGTGATCCTCTTGTTTTCAGCCTCCTCAGCACTGGGATTACAGGCATGTACCACCACACTGGGACTTTGTCTCAGGCTAAGTGTGCCCCAGGGGCAGGGCTGATGTGGCATGCCGGACAGGGGATGGAACTCCTGTCCCTGCGCTTGCCAAAGTAGGCGCTTAGTCCCTTAGGCTATCTTGCCGGCCCCCTATTTTTCAAATTGTGCATTTCATAGTACCCTACACCAACTTTTTTGGATTATTGCTGCCATACTGCTTGTCTCCTTAAAACTTTACAATGACATTTCTGCATGACCCAAACATCTGGAACCAAGAAACCCCAGGGTGCAGTTCACTAAAATCCCCACCCCCTTCCCTGACCCCTGTGCTTTACAACCTATCTACTGGCCCCTCTTTTTTCCTACTTGTCCACACCTGCATAAGAGCATATTACTCCTAGGAGTTTATAGTGAAAGGAAGGAAACTTTGATTATTTCTTCAGCAGTAGAGTTACCTTTAGGTACAAAAATGATAAAACACTACAATGGAAGAAAAAAATGAGCTCCTGATAAGAACAGTGATAAAGGAAGAGACATTTCTCTCCCTGCAGAAAAGAAGAAAAACACATCTTTGATGCTTCAGGCACGATTTTCATCATCAAATCAGATATAGACCACACAGCTAATTAATTCTCTCAGCCCTCCTATAGGGTGAGAATTCCAGAAATACTGTTAGCTTGAAATATGAACACAAGAAGACATTTGCCAAATCCCTTGTCATCTACAAAGATTCTTAATAAACCAAGCTTCTGCATTGTCATTAAAATCTGCAAATGGAACCTCTCCCATCTTGTTCATTTATTAAAGGGGATCATAACTGAACCAGGATTGCATAGAAAGGTCTAGAATCTAGATTGCTCAGTGTGTAATTCCTATGGAATTGCTCAAGCATTATCAAAAACCCTTTACATTCATATCCCTTCAACTCCCTCTTACATTAATCACATTCATCATTTTGGCTTCATTTTCATTAAAAGAGAAAACATCTTCAAGGCTCTACCACCTTAGGGTCTGTTGACTGGCCCAGTTTTCGAAGGCACGATCTCCCATGATAAATATGCCTTTTCTTACACATTCAGCCAGGGAAACAACAACATCCTTTACAATTTATTGTGACCTTACTCCAGATTTCCACCATTCTTGATCACTATTTCATTAAAGTCCTAATTTAATTTAAGGCTTGGGGACCAAGAGTGAGTATCAGATGCTCTTCTAAAGTGGAAAAGGGTATCCTCAGAATTGTCGGGCTTTGACAGGGGCATCCCAGAGTCTTCAGTGAGGTGCTTTGTTTTTGTTTGTTCGTGTTTTTCTCTTTCTTTGTTGTTGCTGAGGTTTCCAAGATTATGAAGACCAGACTGAGAAAGAAGGGCATGTGAGAGACCTCCTCAAATCAGAAAAAGGGACTTTGCTATCTGCATTTTAATCCCCTTATTTGCATTATCAGTGATAAATTATTAAAATAATTTCTTCTTCAAATATAATAAAGCTGATTTTATAAATCTGTTGTATAATGCCAAATGGCATAAACACTGTAGATAAATGAGTTTCCTTCTATTTCCCTTCTAGTTATAGAGAAGGTTTTATTTTTAGATTCTTTTTAAAAAAATACACTGGAAACCCTCTATAAATGAAAGGAATGTGTATAGTATGCAAATTCAAAGTGTGCTGTCCTCATTTACCCAGAGGAATTCAAAATAAGCCCCAACTTGTGAACATATTAAAGCAGATTGAAATGGATATTAGTGGGATTTGTAAGGAGAAACACTCTAGTCCGTCAAACACACTATGCACAAGAACTTTGATAATGTTGTTTTACTGATAATTACCTGCCGGCTGCCACCTCAAAGTGGGATTTCATGCAGGTTCCAGTATTTAAATACTGCGTTCAGAGCCAAGCCTGCAAAGACACTCATACCAATCTGGCCGTGCCCATTTCTTCTCACAATTATCGGTGTCTTTCTGCAAGGAAAGCAATGCAGTTAACTCGCCCTTAATTGTATTTGGACTGTATGTGTAAGAGAACATTGATATCACGCTCCCTCATCCCTGCTCTGCAGCAGGACCTGCCACCCTGTCTTCTTTGCCAGATGCCAGCAGACACCAGAATTACTAGAAAGCAGCACTAGCATTAATATTCTTTTGACATCGCCAACTGGTTGCTGGGCAAAGCCAACTGCCCCCACGCACACCGTCTCCAGGTGGTCTAAGGACGGAACACCTTCTGTGGCTCTTCTGGGTTGTCAGTTGTCAGTGTCCGCTGTCTTCCAGCCCTACAGAGAACTTCCTTTTCTCTGCCACCGCCCCCCACTCACCCACTTTTTTTTTCTCATACTGAACTCCTAATTAAATTTAACAGTTTCAAGAGTTTAAACTGTATACCTTTTTAATTGTCTCCTACTTTGTATTGGCTGATGCACAAGTCTGAAAATGGATATTACAGCTTTTTATGATATAATATCACCCTAATTGGTGCTTCATAGGCCGTGGCTGAATTCTTTTCAATTAAGCTCTAACATCCAGTCACTGTTTCTCTCTGCAAATGCTGGAAAGCCATTCACAAGAGAGGACTGGTACTGCACAATTCCGAAGTACCTTAATGTGTCAAAAATGTTTTGTGAAGAAAGCTACACTGTAAATGCAATCACCTACATTGGTGTTCCCATTGTTAACCGAGAGTGAAAGTATTGCTAATTGTCCTGCGTTTTAGCTGGGTTTTTAAAGCATTATGTAGTAAGTACACCGGAGGGTCAATTTGTGAAGTGAAATACTTAGCATGCAAAGCGTAATACAAGATGCTGTGTAATACTTGACCTCTCAGCATAATCAATGTAGCACTGAAACGCTGTGCATTCAGTATTCACTGAATAGAGCCTTCGCAGTGGAACAAAACCAGAAAATGTTCTCTTCATTCCTTTTTTTTCCACTAAGCGAAAATTATTCTTTATAATGGCCATTGCAGCAATTAGCTGGCATTTGGTAGAATAAATGTGCAGAAATAGCAATTTCTTATTTTAAATGAGATTTTGTATGGAGCCTGCAAATTACTTGAGGTATATGAATAATTGTGCCTTAGCTGTATGCTACAGAATAGGGTGTGGGTGGGTATAAAGATTTCCTATTTGCAGTTAAATGTTTAGACATTTTATTATTTTAATTTCACTCGCAGTCTGCCTGGATTGACCCTGCCTTCCCATTGATCATTTCGTGTGCGCCAGGAAGCCAGTGTGCAGATGGCAGGAGACTCCCAATTAGGGCGCCATGTTTTTTATGAATGTGACACATAAGTGCAACCAGGTCCCCTGCAGAGGCAATGGCAGGGTTTAGAGCTTGGGATCCTAAATCAATACAATTTAATAATCGGTGTGAATGCTTATCAATATTCTCTGTGGTCAAATGCAGTGGGAAACTTCATTAAATTTTTATCCAAAGTTTTTTACCTTATTGAAATGCATTCTTCCAAGCATTCACGATTCATCTAATTAGCCTTAAGTAGGGTATTTTTTTCTGTCTCTCTCTCTCAAAGTGATTCAGTTAATTATGTCCATATATTCATAATTAGAAGGTGGATGAGTTGGGTAAAACCAAAATTATGAAATCTGCAGAGATATTCTATGGGATTTAGAATGTGGCATACAAAAAGGCAGATGAATAAGAGGATCGCAGCAGAGAAATATTTTAATTCCCCTCACTCCACCTCACTCCAACTGTGTCCTCACAGGGTTTTGTGTATTTATTTATTCACTGATTTGTAAACCAACAACTTCCAAAACTTTTTTTTTTGAGACAAGCTCATAGTGAATAAGCTGAAAAGCAAACACTATAAATACTAGGAACATCTGATTAATGCCTTCACATGTTATTTTTTTAATTTAAAATAACATATGGTCTATTAAAGGTTAACTATCCAATCAGTTAAAAAAAAGTTTCTTTCATCCACTGACCACCAGGATCAGGTTCTGCTAGATGTGACCACTTCAGCTCGTTCCTTGTGCTTTCTTTTTCCATTTTAAATCCTTTCTCATTTCAGTCCTCTACACATTTTATTTGCATGTACTCTATATAATACTTAAAGCTGCAAGAGGTTATAATTTTTCCCCATGCAGCCTTTCTAGCCCATGAGCATAGGTTTATCTTTAAATTTATGCTATTTGGATTATTTTTCCATACAGTTAAAAGAGTAGTCAGCCCTAGTTTTTGTTTTACCTACAACCTAAGTATATACTACTTCTTTGGAGTTTTACAAGCTAGGGGCTGGCAGTGCAGTCCAGGATGGCCTGGAGCTTGCAATGGTGCTCCTGCTTCAGCCTTCCAAACGCTGTATTGAGATTACAGGCATGCACCACCGGGCCCAGCTCACATTACAACCTTCAAGTGAAACTAGTTTTCTACCTTTGCAATGCCAAAAATTCTTCCAGCTGCTATAAAAACAGCAAACCTTATCAAATGATGCAGTTCATCTGTAAAATCTAACCTGTGTTAGCATAAAATCAGGATTATCCCCAATTAGTTACTGTTAATTTAATCCAAATAAGGGGATGTGCTCACATAGCAAGCAAATGCCAGTCCTTCATCACTCTACAAACAAGGATTGCAGCCGTGCTCCTTCACCACAGGCTGCCAGGTTGGAGCTGGACCACTACCTTAATATTTTCCCCTGATGATCCTTCTCAAGGTCTTTGGCAAATTGCCCCACCACTCACTAGCCAGAAAGGACCCCACATACTTCCTGTCTCATTCTAGTGATTGTTTTCTGGTGGGGCAAATGACAAAGCATAGTCATAGTGCTAATGTTTGAAATGGTTGAGTACAACCAGCCATAAGAGTAGATGCAAATTCTAAAATGACATATACGAAATGAAAAAAATGCCAGTTAGAACACTGTTCTAATTATTCCTTTCTGAAATGTTCCTCTTGAAGCTTCACAAAGGAGAGGTGGTGAACGAAGGGCCAAAGTTCCTCCACATCTTTCTCTATAAATAACCACATGAGTGAAGATATCGGTATGTGAAAACACACAGAGAAAGGTCAACTGTGTTTTCATATTATTGTTACCAAGAATAATGCCTCGGGTAAGGTGAACTCTTGAACAATCCATTGTAATCACCTGAAAATTCACCACGTCACTGAGAAGCAAACAAGTAGCTTCACAGATGATTCACAAGACAAAAGAGGACATGGGTCAGAGGTGTAGTAGAGCACTTGCCTAGGTGGGTGAGGCCCTGGGTTTCATCTCTGGTGCCACCAAAAAGAAAAAAAAAAGACAAGACACAAATAGTGAAAACCTGTCAATCTCAACAAGAAGTTTTATATCATTGCCGTAATAGTCTCCCACATCCTTGACGGAAATATTTTCCATGGTATAACCTTCCTCTTTCAAACGCTAAATATAATCCCTAGGTAGGAAGTGCTCCAGTGCTGTGTGAGAGTATCAAAAGAAAACCTTTCTTTTTTACAAGGAAACTCTAGGTGAAGGTCTTGCTGTAGTTCACACACAAGGCGGCCTTCGCGTCTGGGTGCATCCTTGCTGTTCTCCACGCTGACTTTGCGCGGGCTGGGTCTCCTCTCTGGGCCTGTTCTCTTCACTTCCTCTCTTTGCACATGATTCTGTCTCCTCTTTCAAGACCCACATCTCTTTCCAGGAAGCTTTCCTTGCTGCCCTAGCTGGAAGGCACCCCTCTCTATTCTAAAGCAGAGCAGCAATTCATCTCTCTACCTGTTTTAAAATTCATAGTAGTGATTGAGCCCAGGGCCTTTGCATTATGCTCTAACCCTGATTATATATATATA
>NDGN011528234.1:1611-14676 GCA_002564285.1 Tympanoctomys barrerae
TCCTCCTCCTCCTCCTCCTCCTCCTCCTCCTCCTCCTCCTCCTCTTTCTTCTTCTTCTTCTTTGAAGTAAGGTCTGACTGTGTAATTCAGGCTTGCCTTGAACTCACTTTGTAGAGCCGACTGGTCTTGAACTTGCAATGATCATCCTGCCTCAGTCCTTGGAGTACTGGGATTACAGGCATGCACCACTATGCCCAGCTGCCTTTGTTTTGTTTTGTTCTTTATTTATATAGCCAGTTTTTAAAATTATAAATTAAATAACTTTACATAAGATAAGATTGTTCTTCTCTATTTCTTTGTCATTCAGTTTTGGTGGGTTGTTTGATTCTCAGATATTTCATACCTCATATTGATTATCAACATTTTCTCATTATAATTATTTATAGTTTTCACTTACCATCTATTTTATTTCTGAGATTGTTGTAATATCTATCTCTAATTTTTATTTTGTCTTTGTTTTTTATTAGTGTAGTTATATTTTTGTTGTCTTTCATCAAAAAGTACAACAGTTTCTGTTGGCAAAATTTCATGTTGCTTTTTCTTTTTTTATTTTCTGTTGGATTTGTATCACTTTGATTTTTATTAAGTCCTTCCGCTAAATTTAGTCTTAGCCTTCTTTTTCTCATTTCTTAAGGTGTAAGAATGCTTAAGATCATTTTTATGTAGGCATTTGCTGCTGTAAGTGTCCCACTTGGTATTGTCTAAGTTGTCTCCCAATTTTTTTGTTACATTATGATTTCATTTCTTATTTGTCACAATAAACTTATAAAGATCTTTTAACTTTTTTTCTTACCTAATGCTTGTTCAAAAGCATGTTAATTAGCTTCATGTATTATTGAAGTTTCCTATTTTCTACCATTACTGATTTCCACTTTCATTTCATTACAAAACTATGAAAGATCTTCATGTTCTTAAATTGTCATTTTTGTAATGTAATGTGAGTGCTCTATGCATACTTGAGAAAACGGGCATTGGTGCAGAAGGAAAAGCAGTGCCTCTGGCTCCAGGAACCCAAGAAGCGCTGTGGACTCTGAGTGGCTCCATCAGTGCAGCTCTCGCATCCCGAGTGAGATGTGGGCTTCTCCCTCCACAGCAGCTGGGGCCACCAACTGGTTACAAAGGTGCTGGTGACTGTGGTGCTCAGTGCCTGGGATCCTCCTGTTCTCCTTTTCTTTCAGTCAGGGAATTATGGTCAAGACCTTTGCTTTTACCTGTGTCAGTTTACAAGGGGGTGATAAAAGTGAACTGCCTCCTGCGCCTTTTCTGCAGCTATCCTCAGTTGTTTCGCTCCAGTAGGTTGATGCAGCTGCTTAATTGAACTCTTGAGTCCACAAAGGGCTATTTCCCTCAGGGTTAATTAGACTGCTGCTTTTCTTGAGAGGACTAAGCCTGCAATGACTCAGGCTGTCATCTTGGTGATGTAATTTCCTAAAGTTAAACTTTAAAGAGAGCTGAAAGCACTTGCCTCCATTGATAATTAGGAATGGTAACATAATAATAATGATAATAATAATGATGATGATGATGATAACCAATGACCCTTTTATGAAACATGGAAAAGTGCTGAGATCCTTTTTCCAGATTTATGGCCTGGTTACTTGGGACATTGTTTCATCTATCTGTTTTTTGTGGTTGTTTTATTTTAATATTTGCCTATGAAGTATTATGCTTGCACCAGTGGTAACTGAAATGTTTGTCAAAGTAGCTGTTGGGGTATATTTTGTATACTTTTCCACACATTTGATATCTTTCGCTAATATAAGATTGTTTATGAAGTGTGTCAAGTGTTTTTTTTTTGTTTTTTTGTTTTGTTTTGTTTTGTTTTTGCTCATGTGTCAGGTGCGTTATAGGTCTAAGAGCATGGTGTCTATTGGAAAGAAAAGCCTCTCATTCTGGTTTTAACACTGAGAAACTAGGCCTCCTGCCTTTTCTGGAGGATGCTTAGGTTGTTGTCAGCAGTGAGGGCAACGAGCTGCTGCACTTTGGTTAGCAAGCTTCATGTCATTAGGCGCATAATTCTTAATTACAAAAAATGATCATGGAGCTAAAAACCTACAGGGAAATTAAAAGACCTGAACCAGAAAACTCTTGATAGGGAGATCTGCTTTGCACAAATTAAATTGACTTACATTAGCCAAACAATCCCAATTATTTGGAAAGTTTGCCTTCGTTGCATTGCAGACCAGTTGTTCCTATTCACTTCATTACCTTAAAAGATATAGATGTGTTGAAATTGAAACAACTGCAAGAAGTGCCTGATTAAGAGATAAAAAATAATAGTGGATCGACCTACTTAAATGAAACTGTGAATCTGTTTAAAACAAAATCTTTAGACACTTTCTCTTCTTAAAATAAAAATAAATGTCACTTCTTAAATAGGCCTTACTTAGAAATATATGAAATCTTCAGAAATTAACTTTCATCCTTCAGTTCAAATAATAAAGCTTCTATTTGGCGTCAAAAGGGTCCTGCAAAGAATATTTTGCATCCAAGTTATTTTTGAGATGAGATATTAGTGACATTTTAAATACAAATTGTTTAAGCTATCAAATTTAATTTTGTAGGAATGAATGCAATTCCTAAGTGCATGTGGCATATTGTGAGCAGCTTATTAACCTAGATAGCTGTTTTTTCATTAAAAACACACACACACACACACACACATATATATATATATATATGTGAATCACATTTTTTTAAAATAAGGTTGAACTGCTTGAGAAGAGGAAGATCACTACTAAATTAATCATATAAATATCCTGGTGATGAAAACTAGCACTAAAGAATATGAGTAAAGAACAGAGTAATGATTCAAAATTAAATTGTGAGTATGGGGCATTCAGTTGGAAGAAAAATCCCTCAGATGTACTTCTAATAGCTGGTCTCTAAGGATATACATAAGTAAAATATCACTACTATAAAAGATTTCCTTACTTCTTAGAATCATTTAACTGCCCATACAACTTTAATTTCATATCATAACAACTATTTATATGCTTATTCTTTTCTTTTGAGTGCTGTTTATTCTTGTTTTTTTCTTCTTGCTCTGGACAAGAATGTTTCTGCATTGTCCCACCCATCAAGCGTATCTACACAAACATGCACATGTGTACTAGCATGCCTATAATCAGTGTTATCTCTTGTAACAAGTACATTTTAGTAATACAGATGTTTGTTCAATAAATTTTTTAAAATGGATTATATATTTTTAAAATATATAGTTAAAATGAGGACAAATTTCATACTACATGTAGTCAATGATTCTAACCTATATGATTACTGGTTTTGGGAGACTTCTTTCAATATTTTTCCAAAAATATTATGACTAAAACTTTCAGAATAGTATCTACCATGCTCAATGAGCAGCACATATACAAAATGTAGCTATCAAATATATGTTTACAAATACTGAAGACAATGTGTATTTATTTGTTCTGATAATGTTTGTGATTTATTTGCAACTGAATAATGTGAGTAAACTGCAATTATACAAAATTTGGAACTTTACCTGAAGAAATAAGTCATGGTACAAATTTTAGGAGATGTTAATGATATAAATTTATTTTTTTTTGTTTTTGCACAAGAATAAAAACAGAGCCATACATAGATATGTTGGAATTAAAAGGCAAATCTTGTGACTGATCAATATGTTTTCTGACTTATTTTTCATGACTGCACACTTGAAATTGTAATATATGTGTTCATTGTCTTGTTTATCACAACATTGCCAATTTCTGAAGAGAGGAGGTATGTTTACTATCTACAGCAGCTATCTACTTTGCCATTGTATACCCTAATGTTGTTCATATGTGTTAATATTTTCCATTTCCTTTATCATAATTTCTAGTTGACTTGAAACAAGCTTTACAAATTTTAAAGGCCAAATATTTTTAAAGAAGAGTATTAATTTCTTTACATGTTTTCAGGCAAAACTCACATATCTCTTCAGTTTTCTTCATATTTCCTTCATTGCCAATATATAGCCTTTACAATGTCAGCCATCCACACTGTAATATTATTTTAAAATGATTTTTTTTTAATTTTTATTGCATTAAGTTTATAAATGAAACTACATCATTATAAGAGGCAGAACTTGTTTTATTTTGTTCATTTTCATTTCATAGGGAAGGTGACAATTCACCTTCCTTCTCTCAAAAGGAGTGTAGGAATTAATAGTGGCATCCTTGTCACTGATGGTATCTGTGACAGCTGAGATCCAAGCTTCAGGTAGGTGTGACAGTGGAGGCGATACATCACATTAGTCTGATGGAATGAATGGGTGAGAAAGTTGATGCTAAGAATTATCTGCTTTTTTTCTGTCTTCTCTCAGAAGACCATAAACACTTCAAGAATAAGAATAACAAGAAGTATACATTTTTGTAGTTTGTTTTTTTTCTCATGAGTCATTTTGGGATTGGGATACAAAAGGTATATAAGACAAGTGTGTTAAATGAAACTGTCTAACCAAGAATAGGCAGGCAGTTGTAAGAGGAAGGAATTTTTCTGGCATAAAAGGAAGAGTGTGACTGAACATGTACTATTAGTCAGTAAGAGAAGGGATTCAAAGAAATGTTAAAATAGTGTTCAGTGGCAGAAGGTTAAAGAACAGTTAAACAAAAAGAGGCAATTAGATTTTGTGATTAAAACCTAAGTATCCTTGTACCCGTGAATCAATCATATGTGTTACTTATGAGCCCAAATGCAAATTTGCATACTTCATCAATATTTCTCACCAGTTCTGGATGTTATTTTCCTTAAATTTTAGAAATTCCCTGTCTTTGACATAATTCTTTGTCTTGGTTAATTTTCTCTCATTGCTGGTACAAAATGCCCAACACCCAAAATTAAGAAAGTAAAGATTTATTTAGCTTACAGTTGTGGAAGTTTCAGTCCATTCTCAGCTGGCCCAAAGGCAGAGTGGCACATGGAATACGGCAGCCATTCATGATGGCAGAAAACAACAAAGCAACAAGAGCAAAACGGAGGAGTAGTGGCCACAGCAGTGGAGAGCAAAGAGAACAAGCCTCTCTTTCTTATACTGAAAATGGGGTATCTGTGCCTCAGTGGGGAGAACACTCAGGCCCATATTGCCAGCAGCGCTCACACCCATGATCTCAGCTTTGGATCATGAATTAATCACAACCTGTAGAAGTTCACCCATAACTGCATGAGGCTTTGGGGTGACAACTAGACACAAATGATAACATCCTTTGGTGGTTTTGGTGTTTAAATAATTGTCCCACATTGAAACGTAGGCCTTTCCCATCTGTCAGTATACTTGATCTTAATTTGGTCAAATTATCAAATTTTCTTTTATATGTTTCTTAATAAAACTCTTCTTATACAGGTTTGAGAATTTTAAAGTACTATATCTTTAAACTAATAATCCATCCAGATTTGAATTTTTATATTTCTATATCTCTAATTGTGTTTATAGCTTGAGAATAAAAATATGAAGAGTAAAAATGACACTAGATGTTAGTATTTTCTGCAAAAATATTTTAGAAATAAATGAAGTTAAATTGAGGAAAAAAGATTTTTCACAATGTAAAGTCAAAGTAACCCTAACTGGAATGCACAAGACAATAAAGTAAAAACAATTGATGCTTCACATAATTTTGATTCTAGTAACTTATTTTGAGTGCCTGAGCTCAAGTCACGTAGTCACTACTAATGTGTAAATAAATGGAACAGCACCACTTTGACAAGAAGAGGCCCAGGGCAATATATTAAAAATTCAAACAGTATTTAAAGATAGATCTAGGTTTTTATAAAAACATTTTAAAATATAAGAACTTTTTAAACTTATGGAGTTATTTAATACAATTTGATTTTCTTCTGATCTTAGGTGGATTCATGGCATTAATAAATCTTATAATTGTATAGCAAATTCCCTGTACCTGTTTGCTGTTGTTCAGTATGTACACACAAAGGAAAGCATGATGCGGGAGAAGGCAGAGCTAGGACGCTGGTGTCAAGGTCAGATGCTTTGGATGAGAGAGAAGGCTGTCTCAGGGTTGGCTTATGGCTGCCTAGTTCTCCTGGATTCCCCTTCAGCTTCTGCCTGCAGGGGGCCAAAGGGTTGTGTAAAGTCACTCTTTCTCTCTTCCTGTCTCTCTCTCTCTTCCTTATCTCCTCCAGTTTCAAATGTTTTAAGTCCAAGGGTCAGGCTCAATTTAGAGTTTGTGGAAAAGACAAGAAAGGAAAGTGAGATGAAAATCTCCTCTTGTATTTTTCAGTTTTTCCCCTTATTTCTATGCTAGTGTACTATTGAAAACATTTTGAAGCATGCTTGGTAATTTTATGGGGGAGTCTCTTCCAAAGGACATGAAAGTTTTCCACTGAGAGGCAACATAAGCTAACAGCTAAGTGAGTGAACTCTGGAGTTTCCTACTCCCTGAGGATCTAGATAACTCAGACAGGTTCCTTAAAGACCATATGGAATAGTTTTTATAACTCTAGAATAGATATACATCACTTAGAATGTATCAGGCAGAAAGTATAAAAAATACATAACAATTCTTATTGTTATTATGTGAAAGTATAAATGAAAAAGTATGAAGTGAAACAAAAGTGAGAGATTTGGTCATTCAAACTAAACTCAATATAAGGAAAAGAAGAAAACAGGTCATGTAGAGCTCAAATAAGTCGTGATTAAAGCGTAATATAATCTTATCACAAAACTGTCACTAGAGTGTATATTCCTTAACTTATTTATCTGTATGTGTATTTATTTATTCATACCATAAATAATTTCTATAGTTGCTACTGCTAAATGTAAACTTTCTAGGTCCTGTGTTATATAGTTTACCCTTATATAACTTAATTTCTTGTCATCATGGAATTTTGAAATTACTGTGGGAATGAGAACCGTCTTTCCCATGAAAGCAACTAGTGGGTACATATAGGATATTTTTCTATATTTAAATAAAAGGAGTAACTCAACTCTGCAGTCCCAGTAGCTATATTGCAAGTGCTAGCTGATATATATTAGTGGCTACTATTTGAACAGTACACTTACAAATAATATTGTACAGTTTTTGATTAATAAATCCAACATAGCAGCCAAATATGACAATGAGGAAATTTTCAGTGCCTTTATGGACTGGAAATGAAACCAAGAAGAATGTTGTGATAGTGACTGAAAGGGAATTAAAAATTAGGCTGGTAGAGTTATGCACAGTGCAGTTAAAATAATAGTTTTGCAAATAAAAAGTATATAAACTGAAATATGAATGACATGACAACCAACCAACATGTAAGCCTAAGGAAAGCCTATTCAGAGAAGATACTACATGCACAAATTTAGTAAGGAATTCAGAAAAATTGACAGTAAAGCCAGCTCAGCCCACCTTTGGGGACGAGGGACTGGCACTTCATGTAGTGCAGGGATGGAACCATGGTTCCTGTGGTCTCTGTGCTTGCCTAAGCTTGCCTAAGCAGGTGCTTTAGACCACTGAGCTATCTTGCCAGCCCCAGTAAAAAGATCTTGAAACATGAGGATGGTCAGTAAGAGAAAGGGTGTTGAGGAGTCCTTTTAGGTAAATAACAATTTGTTAGCTCAATTGCACCCAGGTATGTCAGGCTAAGGAATCCATATTTAATTCTGATGTGAAACCAGTGAAAGTGCTTAAGTAGGAAAGCAAGAAGAAAAACAAAATTGAGCAAATAAACTTTCAAATTTATTTTTAAACCTGAAGAAAATTCCATAAAGTAATTAAAATGGTGACATGTCACCATTAAATATTATATAATGGATCAGCACCAGGCAAATACATATAAAGCTAAAAAAAAAATACCTGGAGTGGTAGCTGAAAATAAAGTAATAGAAAATAATAAAATAAATAAAATTATTAAAATAAAATAAAAAAAGTAAATAAAAGTAATAGAAAATAATAAAAATAAATATTTTAGGGCTGAGGAGATAGCTCAGTAGAATAAGTGCTTGGCTGGCAAGCACAGGGTTCTGAGTTCAATCCCCAGTATTGCAAAATAAATAAATAAATAAATATTTTTATGATGATTTATAGTGTATAAACTTAGTCTTAGATAATTTGTATGAATTTCCCTGTAAATATACAACTATTCGGAATATAGATACTCATCATATAGTCATCACAAGATACTTCAGGACATGACAGATTCTGTAAATAGAGCTTTTAAGGACACCTCGAAAAAAATCAATAGCTCAAACACATTGACATCACACTTCTACTTTCCACCATTAGAGAACACAAACTCTTGTTGAACCCACAATATGAGGAATTTAGTTATCGTGGTCAAAGAAAAGTCATACAACTTTAAATACAGTTGATTTCTAAAGAAAAAAGTTCTTTGTTCCCCTATTTATTAATCTAGATCATTGAAGATGTTCATTATAAGTATATCTTAATGAAAAAATCATAGAAATCATATGTCCTTTTTAATGGTTAACAATAAAAGACATTATGGCTTTTTAAATTAATAGTAAAATTTATTATTTCTGAAAAATACATACACCTTGAGTTGGTCATTCCCATTTTTTTAGTATCCTATGTTCAAAATAAGGTAATATAATTAGTTATCTTTCTTTACATTTTGTATTTTCTATAACTTTATGATTTCATCTCTATTTTCATCCATGACCTCAGTGTTTAAGCTACCTCAAATCTATTTTAGAATAAAATATCACACTTCTTTCTCTTGTGTACATAAAATGACAGACTTGAGTTAGGTATTTAAAACTTTATTAAAGTAATCATGGATAGTTTATGCACATAACCTTATTTTTTATGAAAATCTCAGAAATGTTATATTTGTAAGTAAGCATATTGTAATTGATAAATTGTAATAAAAATCCCATATTGCTAAAAATCTCTTTCTCTTTAAAAATCATGCTTTTCTATTATAAAAATTAAATAGTTAAATTATTTCAATGGATAAGTGAAAATTGCATTTATTAATGCCATATGTAAGATATTTTGATATGCATTTAGGGCATGGCTAAAGCAATTTACATAAATTATTCCTTTGAAATAAATTTAAGTAAACTCAAGTAGTACCATTGAAAATTTTAATTCATATGTTGGCCATTAGGTATTTCCAGTGGGGTTTCTATTATAACCCCAGTATCTACAGAAATCCATCAACACCAGTTCAAAAGAGGTTTGGAATGAGAGAATTTTATACACACCATTCTGCTATTCACATCCATTCAAAATGCCTGAAAGTGATGCTTTTTCTTTGCAATTTATGTCATTGATGACTAAATGTGAAATAATACATTTTCACCTCCTGTCTACACTTCGGAGTACATAAATAGACTAGCAATTGGAAGTTTCAAAAACGTCTTTACAGAGAGTCACTAAAGAAAAAGCAAGATGGCCCTGAGTGCGCGCTCGGTCTTTGCCTTTCACCCAACTGTTAATGCAGACTGTCTTTGGAGCAGCAGCGTGGCTCATCTGCTGCTCATCTTTTTTGATTCAGTCTTGTTTACACCTCATATGCTAAAAAGTATTATTACTTTTGAACAAACTAGGAAACAAATAATATAAAAACATAGGAGATGAATTCATCTTTTAGTTTTCATGTGAATGGCACAAATCACTACATCTACAGTGCCAGGATGAGCACGCATTTGTTAATAGAGCAGCCTATAATGTCGTATGCAAGTTGTGCTGTAAAACTTAATTGTGACTATTAAGAATGCTCCTGACCTCGGTCACAGCCGCATTGATTGATGTCTTCTCCTAGACAGACTGTCTTAGTTACTCTTCTCTTGTTGCTGGGACAAATACCCGACACCCAATTTGAAGGAAGGAAAGGCTTATTTAGCTCACAGTTACTGGAGGTTTCAGTCCACACTCAGCTGGCTCCAAGGCAGCCTGCCACATGGCAGAGTAACCTTTTATGGTGGCAGCAAAGAGCAAGAGCACAAAAAGAAGAGTAGCAGCAGCTCAAGCAGCTAGCTTCTCTTCCCTCCTTACATTGAAATACAAATTACCTGCCCCAGGGCAGGTGCATCATCCACAACCACAATAATCAATGGCAAACTCCAGAAACCGCCCCAAGATTGCATGAGGCTTTGGGGGAACACCTAGACACAAACCATAATAAAGACATTTATTTGGCCTCCATTTTCTTCCAGCTAAGTGAAAAGGAAGTTTCAGAGTTCATGATGAAAACCTTGACAGTGTTTTTAGGACATACACAAGCAAGACATTTATTTATTTATTTTTTAATTCTGTATTTTAGGGAAAGGCCTACAGGGTGTTCAGGGTCTCAATACTAGATCAGACTCACAGTGATTCTCCTGTTTACAGCCTCCCAAGTGCTGGGATTACAGGCACACGCCACCATGCCCAGTCTCCATCACAGTCTCACTGAGCCCTGAGTGTGGGGCCTGCACAGGGGCAGGCGGCACAGCAGGCTGGGGGATCAAGACCCCAGCCCCTGTGCTTGCTAGCGGGCACTTCAATCTGCTGAGCTATTTGGCTGGCCATTAAGACATTTGTTTAAACTCTATGCTTTTGGTCTTTTTTAGACTGAGCTATGCCAAATTATGAATAACTTAGAAAACATAAAATTGCCTGCTTTATTTTCCTTTTCAGTGACAATTTTAAAAATCCATCTGTGGCAGTGGAGACAGTTTAGCCATCTGAGTGCCTGTGTGCCCAGAGCAGGTACCCTGGTTTGCTCCCCAGTACCACATGCTGTGCTGGCCCCATCCTGGGTGTGCTGAGCTGGCTACCAAGTCTAGGCATGGTTGTAGATGCCTGTAATCCCAGAGCTGGTTAGGATGGAAACAGGAGGATCACCACTAGTTTGAGCTGTATAGAGAGACCCTGTATGAACTCTATTAAAAAAAATTTGTATTAGTGAATGAATTGTGCAGAGGTAGAGCTAAAGGAAATAGTAATTTGGTTTGCAGAAAAAATTTTCCATGCAGCATATTATCTTATGGTGGTAATAAAAATCAATCAAAAAATTTCTTTTCATGGAGATTTTTGACTATTTTTTTCCAGTTTGTTAGTATGTATTTTATTTTTACATGTGGTCAGGAAAGCACTTTATATATTTTTCAAGTAATTATATATGCTTTATAGGCACAACATTTTAATTGCTCTCTTTCTCAATGCACAGAAAGTTGCCATGTTTTCTTAAACTGTGAAGCAATAATATTTTCGTATGTCCTAACTTTTAGTGATCAAGAATTGAAAGAGGCAAGACAGGATGCTTCCCTACAGCTTTTAAGGGCATCAGACCTTGATGATAACACAACTTTTAGTTTCACATGCCAGAACTGTGAAAAGATACATTTCACTTATTTTAATATATTTATTGCTTGGTAATACATTACATTAACTCTGTGACATCGTTCCACTTGTGATTGGTTATTATCTCTCCTTTTGAAAAAAGAAAATAAAAAATGTTTTCAGATTCCCTATCCTCTTCTTATCTTGTGTTTTGTGATTGAAATGTGGATAAGAATCAATCATACCTGGACACATTGACTTGTGTCCGTCTCCATTCATTATCCACAATGTTAGACAAAAAGTTTTAGCTGGTTCAGCAATTCATTCTACTTCTAAGATAAACTATTAACTCACTTTATCATTCTAGAGAGGCCAATATTATGACACTTTCTCTATCATCAAATATTTTACTGTCTCTTCATTCCTTCACTCTAAGCTCATGATTTTTCATTACACTATGTTGAACAAATAGAAGGTCTCCTAGAGGAGCTCTTACGTTTTTCTCCACAAATCTAGGAGGCAACTAATCTTTGTTCACATTATTTTCTTCGAGGTCCTGGGAGAAATCTCTTTTTCTCCATTTAATCTGTGTGCCATTCATATTATATCTATAGGACATTTTGCTCTTGAGTTAACCCAGGGTTCTACTACAGCATCACATTCTTTATTCCTCTTGCACTATTCACAGCATGTAGGCTTGTTATGTCCCCTAAACCATCAATGCAAAGATAACAGTAAACTATTCTAGGGCTCCAAGGTTTTCTCCCAATACAACCAGCAGATCTTCTGGTTCTTTTCATTGTATTGCTCTCAAAACCTTTTGCTCTTACTGATTTGGTTATTTTGTGATCACCTAATTTTTCTACTTGTATTTCTCTGCATTAATAGCTGTCTGTTATCTAACATCTATCTATCTATCTATCTATCTATCTATCTATCTATCTATCTATATGAATCGTTCCTGCTTTACTAAAAGCTGAACATTATTTTATTAAAGCTCTTTATTTCAATTTTATTCCTAATTAATCATATCCAAATGCAAGCACTCAATCCAAAAATTTCTTATGTTTATTCTACTTCTCTTTTTGTTGTCTTAAACTGAAAGTGTTACCATATCAATCTTCGATACAATGATTTGTGAAACTTTTTGTCTGGTTTCCTCATGAATTTATATAACCTTACAATATTTCTATTAAATAGGGGTAATTAAAAACATTTGAATGAAAATATGTTATTATAATTAATAAGCAATGTACATTGGAATATTTCTTAGGGATACTACTCAACAGATAATAATAGTATTATGAAACCTTTAATAATGTTTTAATGTTTAATTCTGAAATACAATAGCTGTACTAAACTTATCTCTAAATATGCAAATAATAATTGGACACTGAAGTGGCTGATGTATCCTGAATGTCCTATTAATACGCAGTTAAATCACCACATTTTCTGTTAGTTCTGATGGAGAAATTGAATAGGAAATGCTTAGTCTACCCTCCTCATGATCACTGTATTGGCTTTTTATTCAAAATGTCTCCTTTAAAGCATAAGGATGCTTTAAAGAATGTTTCTCAGAATTGTGTCTTATAATATTCTTTTCTGTTAATTGTTCCTGCTATGTATTTGTAATAAATGTTAAGCACATTCAGCTAAGGGAATTGATAAATATACATCTTGTACCTTGATTCTTTTCACTTCCTCATTCTTTTTGTTCTTTTCCAAATACCCCATCCCAAGAGCCCCTTTTCTAGGCTGAGCAATAAGTATAAGGAGAATAAGTGGTTGCCTGGCAAGTGCAAGGTCCTGAGTTCAGTCTCTGGGGGGAGGG
>NDGN011528240.1:0-15861 GCA_002564285.1 Tympanoctomys barrerae
CATTGCATATTGTTGTCTTTGCAGTGGTTATTCATAGTACAAGATGCAGACATGATATCCTGTTCGAACACTATTAGTACAAATCTTTCTTCTCATTGAATTAAAAGAAAGTAGCTGTATATCTAGCCTAACTATTCTATATATACAGAAACAAAATGGTCCTTCATTTATATCCCCCTTTTTTGTTTAGTTTTGTCAGAGATAGGTATTCCATTGCCATTTAAATATCATAGGTGCGTGAATTCAAGAAGATAGCAATGTGTAATACTAGGGCCATACTTGGAATGCCTGTCATTCTGGTCTTCTAAATTCATACTGCTTCTAATGTCATATCAATTACTGCTATACTGTCTCTCAAGTAAATGTTTAAAAAAAGAGTAATAAATGAAAAGAAGAAAGCAGGAAAAAAATGTCACAGGACTGTTTTGCAAATCATTTGCTTCTTAACAACTCTTTATTTTGAAAAAATGGTAACCTACAGAAGTTGAGTGATTATCTGTGGAAACTTTTCATGGATTTAATCTATTGTTGTTTTTGCCACATTCACTTGTACAGTATATAGAGTATGTTTGCATGTGTGTTTGATTATTTGTGTGGAAAGAGAGAGAGAGAGAGAGAGAGAGAGAGAGAGAGTAAATTTGCAAGTTGCAGACTTTACCTCCAGGTGATTAGTATGCATTTCCTAAAAGCAAGCCTATTGTCTTATTTAGCTATAATATGGATACAATCATACATCACTTAGTATGAATATATCCTGAGAAATGGTCATTAAGTGATTTCTTCATTATGAGAAAATCATAAAGTGGACTTGCACAAACTAGGGGCAGCTGTATCACAAGGCAGCATACTCATTTGGGATTGTTGCTCTATATATGCTTTGAAATGTGGTTAGGCATTGTGACTGTATTACATCTAAGGTATATAACATTGATATAATATTATCTAATAACTCATTTTTTTCAAAGTTTCTCAGTTGTCACAAAAGCTGTCCTTAGGGCCGGCCAAATAGCTCAGGGGATTAAAATACCTGCAAGCAGGTGCAGGGGCTGGGGGTTTGATCCCCAGGCCTGCTGTGCTGGTCCTGCTCCCAGGGTGCACTGAGAAAGCAATTGAGATTCGGTGTGGTGGCACACGCCTATAAGCCCAGTTCTTGGGAGGCTGTAAACAGACGGATTACTATGAGTCCGATCTAGTAGTAAGACCCTGAACACCCTGTAGACCCTTCCCTAAAATGCAGGGGGGAAAAAATAAATGAATAAATAAACAAAAGCTGTCCTTTACAGCATTGCTCCTTACTAGCTGATTATTAGCTCGATTCCTTTGCTTTTCCTCCTCCCCTTCCTTGTTTTTTATGAATGACACTCTAAATGATGGATTTAATGTCATTATTTGTGATACTGAAATTGTTACAAATGTGGGTAAGTTTCTGCCATGCTCCCATCAATGTTGGAACGTTTCTTACTCTATGAGTTAAAGGAGGAAATACACATGGTGCCTTGTTTGTGCCATTCACAGAAGATTTTCAACCAATTGGATTCTTTGTAAACTTTTGGAGAAAAATTACTACTCTCCCCCGTCCATATTCTATTATCTCAGTTATATATCTTAACAAGTTCTGCATCTGATATAATCAAACATCCTGCTTCTCGAGGACTGATGGTCCATCTGTAAGAGGCCCTTTCAGTGTTAAACTAGAATGATTCAGTCAGCCCACATGCACCAAACCATTCATTCTAAGTTTAAAAGATGTCTTTAAGAGCCACATGTTCGAAGTTCTCATGCACACACTTAAATTGTTTAAATCTTCAAATAATTAGGCTATGTTAACATGTACAATGTCATTTTATTTACAGTCATATGACAACCCAAAACAGAGTGAAAGAAAATAACTAAATAAAAAAATTAAAAGAAAAATATAAAACTTAGAAAAGTACAGTACATTGGCAACTTGCCTCTGTAAGTTCCAACAAGCCCATTATCTAAGGAGTAGCAATGTTATGTTATAATTAATAATCAAACTAAAGAATAGAGTTCTGTAGGTTTTAACTATAGCATTTGCCAGTTTTCTATTTTACCTTATCTGTAATTATAGAAGCTTGCCAGTTAGGCAGGACACCATCCAGTCTTGTTGCCATGAACTGAGATGCAGATCATTACTCAATAATAGCTAAGATGTTAGAAAGCAAAGGCAGCCAGGGAGATGGCTCAGTGGGATAAGTGCTTCCCTGGCAAGCACATGGGCCTGAGTTCAATCCCCAGTTCTGCAAAAAAAATAAAAAAAATTAAAAAAAATAAAGAAAGCAAAGGCAGAAGCTTGCACCTGCAGAAAATTGCCTGCCTTAATTTTGTTTAAACAGTACTACAAATAGGTGGATAGATACCTAGTAGGAAGGTAGGCATGCAGCTAGCCAGACAAATGGGAAAGAGATAGGTGATGATAGATACAGATGATAGCGCAATAAATAGATAGACAAACAGATAAATATGAGTCTGCATACATCATCAGAACCTAAACAATGGTAAGGAGGGTTTCAGAATCTCAAAATCATGTTTTATTAAAAAACACTTTTAAGCAAAGAGAAATATTTTGCAAATGAATTTTCTGTATATTTTATACCTTTCACAATTGCATGAGATTTATTAAATAAATGAATGAGAGATTCTATCTTTATATCTCACTAAGGTAGCACCTTATCAATAGAATTTTTTTTCAAAAATTGATTCTTATGATAAAGTAACATGTTATCATAACAATGTCAAATCAGAAGGGTCTGAAACAGAACGAGAACATCTGCTTATCGCCCCCACTCGCATCTCTGGAGAGGATGGCTGGAAATAATTTGGTATGCCTTCTTCCTGATGTGTCTTTTTGATAACTCATATATATTTAATTTAACACAGCTCGCTAATCTTTTAAGTCAAGGCATTGAATTTTCCTTTTAATAAATGCATAGTTTTACTCTGGGGCTTGTCTGTAGATAAGGATATGTTCTACTTCAAGTGCATATAGAAATGTGGGCAGTTATGCAAGGAATTCCACAAATTAGAATTCTTCAAACATTTCTACATTCAAGATTTTAAAAATAATTTGCCAACACGTCCTCCAAAATATGGCACCCATTTCCACTGACTCTGAGGGCACCCAATCTTGTTTTTCCATATCCTTCTAAGCACTGAATGCTTCACTTTTGGCCAATTTCCTGGGAAAATTAGTAACTTTTAAGGCTTCCCTGGTTGGTAGTAAAATCAGATAGTTGCATACATGACTAATAGCTGTATGTATTTATTCTGTGGATTCAAGGAATTTTCCATTTTTGGCAATAAACTACTTTTTTGTCCTCAGGCTTTACAAAGTAGATCTTAAGCCTTTTGCTGGTTAAATGTGTCTATCTTTTATCTTTTTTATTTGCTTGGAGTAACTTTCACTATACTGGAACTTAAATATTTATATTAACGCTGTCAATTTTCTCCAAAGCTCCTAAAATGTGGATCTTACAGAAAACTGCAAAGAAAGATTTTTAAAATTTGTATTTTAGAAAAATATTGATTTACTTTTGTTTAGCAATTTAGATTTATTTTGCATATCTTTAACAGTCCAAACCGACTATGATTATTTCATAGTAAATAATCATAGGGTTAACATAAATAATTTAAATACATCACATCATTCTCAAATTTTAAAATACCACCTTTACAAGTTCACATATATTTATAGGTCTATAGAGATTAATCCTAATAGAGCACCACTGATATATTTTTCTTTGCTAGTACCATACTATTCTAATTACTGTTAAGTTTATAGTATATTTTGATATTAAGTGGAGCAAGACCAAAACTAATTTTTTTGAGTATTTTTATTTTCCTTTCTTTTTATTCGCCCTTTCCCAACCTGCTTGTGGTCTCTTGTGTTGTGACTGTACTAATTTTTGTGTTTATATTGGCTGTACATTCTTATGAACTATAGCCGTTTTCATCTTTCAGACTGGGTTCCATTTGGCAAGAGAACTGTTGTTATTAAGATTTTGAAGAGCTTAAACCACATCTATGTATGCCTACTGATGTGGACTTTGTGTAATTGACTAAGGACAATTTCTATAATTTGATAATTTCCCTCTCATTTGACTGAAAAGTGGAATAACCTGCAGAATTTCATCCCACCTCAATTCTCTGAAATTTTCTTACTTCTGTTTATCCACTTGGACAATCCAAAATTTTTACTTGATGCTGTGTAGGGCCTGCATGACAGTTTCATCATTCATTTTAGCTTTTTTGATGAATTGGGTAGTACAGCAGTACAGTTAATCCTTTTGGCTCCAATGATATGCTAATGGAGAATAAGAATTAATTTTCCAATTTATAACATCATGAACTCCCTTGATGATGAAATAATTAAAATCACTATATTTACAATACTTTAAACTTTCCATAGTGTTTCCTATACTACTTAATATTACCCTATATTATTCAGTAATTTCTTCAAAATGGGTCTCTATGTGACATAGGATAGACATATGCCAGACTATGAAAATCTTGAGTGAACAATGACTTCAAGATATTAAATACTAACTAAAGTTAAATTTAATGGAATGTTAGAAGGAAGTAAGTTTTACTGTTTTTCCCAAATTGAAAAGTGAAATTTTGATTTTTGAATTTCCCTGCTGTCTTTAACTATGACTTCTCCTATTTTCATATAAACAGTTTGGGTATAAGGTATTATATCTCTCAGTACCAATTTATATTGAAGAATAATTGACTGCTGGACTGCTTGAAAGTGGAGCTGGATGTGGACTCTAGAGTCCCCTGCTGTGGAACATAACAAACAACCTGACCATGGGATTCTAGATATTTCTACTTTTTGTTGTTGTTTAAAACTATTGGACCTCTGCAAGAGCAAAGGTCAGCATGGTTCAGTGGCAGGCCATGCCCCCTTCATGTTGGAAACAAAGTTTTAACCCTGTGGCACCCTCAAAAATTTAAACGTAAGTCCTTCAGAGCAAGTAAGTCTCCCTTATCTGAAGCGTCCACTTGCACTGCCAGCGGTAGCAGGCAGAAAGGGAACTGCCTAAATCGCAGTGTTAGGAGTACCTTCAAAAGCAAACCATAACGTGAGGGACATCTGCAACAATTGGAGGTAGTAAACAGGCCACATGAATTTTTACATTGAGCTCTAACTGATGAACACAGAGGGAGCATTTTAGTTGTGACTTATAAAAATTGGTTGGGGAGGAAGTGCAAGTTATGGGGAGATCGGTGTGGAAAGTTGATGGCACCTAATTGGGTTGAAGACGATCCATAATAGGGACAGTTGGGAGAGAGGGGGGCAGGGGTGCAGAGAGTCAGGTGTTCTGCTTGATGAACCTCATTGTTTACCTCATTTGCTCTGCTCTCGTCCCAAATGCCCATTTGGAGCGCAGTCAGCAAAGCCTGGTTTTGAAATGAGAAAGCCTACTTAAATCTCATTGACAGGACCTGAACTTTTGAAAAACAATCCTTTTACAGACTCATCACATTTTAGTAGTATGTGGGTCCTGAGGTCAATGCCACAGCATGGATTAATCTCGAGTACATACGGTGGCGTCCACCTGAGGTTAATGCAGTTGCTTTGCACTGATGCCTTCTTAATCCGTGGCTGTTTGTATAAATTTTAATTTTTTAAGCCCCGAAACAGTCCTAACAAGCCCACTGAACTTCGACTTAAAATTCTACTGAAAGCACATAAAAGCAATCAGTGAAGGAAGTGAGAATTATAAATGTTCATCACAGTGGAAATCTGGCATTTGGGCTTTTGAGGGAGAAAGGTAGGCTGCGTGGCTACTTTTTGGTTGCAAAGAACACTTAAGGATGCTAATTTTAAAAGCCAGTCAGTAGGATGAATTATACTTGGCAGTAAAACAAATTTCAAGAGTGCTTTGCACTGTGAAGTATACACTAAACATTGGGAAAAGGGTACAAAGAAAAAAAAAGTAGAATACTCCATTTCAAAACTATTTTCCAGCCAAAGGCAAATTTCTCCTTGTGTGAAAGTGGTGCTTTTGGTTTTCTGGCACAAGATGGACTGAGGAACTGATACCCTGTGCCTCCCCCCGCTGCCTGCTCGTTATTAAAGCTGAGTTTTCACTGGCTGAAAACTGCTTGTACACTGGCCATTTAACTTGCCAGCACTCTGCTCTCCTGTGGAAAATGTGGATCTTCAATCTCACATAATGTCTTTCCATTAGCAATGGCGGCTCTCCAAGATAGGGCTGTGGTTTGAACACAAATGGGCAGTGTGGGCCAAAATGAATGCAATTTTGAGTCTACTATCTTTAAAAGGTGGATCTGGAGGCAATTTAGTGAGTGTAAATTACAATTGACTTTGGAAGAAATAACTCATACACTTGAACCTCCTCAGATGTGCAGCCAATAGGGGGTAGCCAGGCTAACATGAAATTTTACACATCCATCAGCTAAAGAAGAGATCCAAATGTAAAACTCTAGCTATCATATGGATTCGTAACACCCCCCCGGAGGACTTGCGGCCCACAAATCAATGAATGGTTTATGCTGAGCCAAAAATTTACTTTCGCAGAGCTTCTCATTTTCCTTAACTATTTAGAGAAGCGTAAGTGAGAGACACAGCAGCCTGAGGATGCTCCTGCGGAAGGTGCCCTGCTCCTGAGCAGCCAGAGCTGTGCCTCTGAAGTCAGACGAAGTTGCATCATCACTGGCCAGCTCCTGGGCTCTGGCAAGAACCGGTGTTTTGTTGCCTTCCACATTTAAGCCAAGGAGACATTTTCTGCCATGCAGGTGCATGGGTGAGATGCTTAGAATGCCGCAGACACGCTACTGGCGACCACTGCCTCTTCACTGCTGTGCTGCTAATCAGCAGTGGATTGGACTGGTCGGAGTCCCCTGGCTGTCCTCCTCTCTTCTTTTGTGTGTGTGAGACCTGCTCTTCATCTTCGCTTGATGTCAGCAGCTAGAAATCCTTGTGCCCTCACAGGGCTTCTCTCTCTGTGTGTCCTCCACCCGTGGTTGCTGAGTAGAAATATGTTTAATGCTAGCTCTGTCTATGGATGAAAAAGACTTTCACCTGAGTGATTAGAATTTTAAAGTGTTGATAACTAAATTGCAAATAGGAAAGAACTGTAGGGTAGCAACGAAGGACATACAATGAGGAGCATCTGAAAAATTTTTGGACAGCATTGCTACATCAGGTGATAATAGTGATAAATATTTTAACTTTTTATGAAGTGTTTCTTAATATAGTTTTTTTTAAGTTTAGCAAACCTTCATGACAGCATTTTCTGTTACTGACCACATTATAAAATATTCAATTAAAATGTACAAAACAAAGCCTTCTATTGGTTCTGCACGAACTGTTCCAAATAAAGAGATATGGAAGAAAATGTTTCTCATTTGCAATAATATATAACATGGAATTCCAAGTTTTCATTTCGTATGATATATTTTTATAATATATATATGCTTTTTAAAAGTTATCTAACATTGCTGTTAGGAATTGCATCCAGCTGCTCCTAACAGGGATCTGAAAAAAACATAACTTCAACAAATCAGGGCCTTCTTTTATCTGGCATGAAAAAGAATTCCTGAGCTTGGCAGCTCAGGGTTAAAATGGTGGCTCTGTGATGGCACCAATAACTCAGGAGATCTCTGGCCTATTTGTACTGCCATCCTTAGGGGAGAGGGTCTGAGCTTCCTTGTGGAGGCTTCAAAGGCTGCCTCTGTTTGCTCTCACAGGCAGACACCAGGCAAGAATATACTGTACATTAGAGGTCAAGGTACAAAAGTTTCCAATGGAGCAAACACCCCGAAAGTGTTCTCTGAGAAGTCCCACCTGAGGATTTCCACTTAGCTCCCATTAGCTACAACTCTCCCTTATGATGCGCTGCAGACATGGCTGTGGAAAATGCATACTTAGCTGGACATCTTAGGCCCCCAAATGGAATCAAGGTTCTGCTAGGAAGAAGGGAAACATATACTGAATAGGCAAATAGTATTGTATTTCCCAGCTATGACAGATACAGTGCCATGCTCCTAGGACAATATATTGTTCAAATGCAGATGTCTTCTGAAGTAATTTAAGTAATTTAAGCTTTGTATTTCTCTTTTCAGGAGAACACACTAGGAAACATAATAACTTCCCAGCATGCTCCTTCCCTGAGTCCTTTCTCTTTGTGTTCCCTTTGCCTGCAAATCATTTCTCCCAGGGATTTACCTGGCTTTATGATTTATTCAGGTCCCTGCCAAAATGTGACCTTATCAATGAGGTCTTCTGTGACTCTAGGAATAAATCCAGATTGTTCAGGTTTTGAAACTTAGACAATTCTAGAGGCGCTTTTTTAAAAATAGAAAGATTATAAATATTAAATTATATATTTCCACATAAAATGAGAATTAATTTAGAATGAGGAGGCATAACTAAAACCTTAACATGACTCTAATATCACAAATCCAAAAGAATAACAGTTAGTTTTATTAAACACAGCTTTCAGTGCTTTTTCTCCAATGTTTGATGATATATTATTTGTTCCCCTATATATATGATAAACATTTTATAATATTTTCTATAAGGAGAATAAAAAGATATTCTAGTCTTTCCTCTGGTGTGGTTTACAAAAACATTTAACTTTTAAATCATAGGCAAAGAGTGATGGAGGGAGAGTCAGAAGAGAAAAAGCATTATGATGGATTTCAGTTAAGATATGCATTAGGAAATGTTACAAGAGTGTTCCAAGAGATGCAGAAGAGCAAAGGACCCTGGAACATCCTCCTCGTTAGTTCCATAGTAAATCTGGATCTGTGGCTCATCCTTTCAAAATTACAGATCTCTGTATCTCCAATTTTTCTTACACTGCTTGTGCTTCTCCAGAGCACTTATTCTATTTTATTATGATATTATTATTTGTTTTCCTCTCCCTTTCATTGTATCAGAATGTACACTCTAAGGTGAGAGGGGCTACCAAATCAGCTTCTCCTCAATCTGAGAGAGGTTCAACACATATATGTTTGTTGAATAAATGAATAGATGAATGGCTACATTGTCTTGTTGGGATTGTACTTTGAAAATATTTTTGCTTATTCTGTGAATACAAATTATTGTTTCTATACTATACTTTTTGGCTTTCAGAAAGAAAAAAAAAACATCATGAGGAAATTATTGGTGATTGGTGGTGGTTGTAAAGAGGAGATGGCCAAGGTTGAAGAAAGAAAATCTGATCACACTTCACCTGTGAACAAGTGATGTTTCCTAAGGCTTAGGCTATTACAAAATGCAATTGATAAGCAAGGCCACATTTAAGGCATCCTGGGTCACTTAAAAATGTTTCCAACCTGGAAAATCATGTAAATTTAGAATGAAAGCAGGTGTGATTAAGATCAGCAGTAGAAACCTGGCTACCAAGGTGGCAAATTCATTTACAGGTTCTTCCTGATACTACCCACTGAGAAAGGAGTGGTGGCTTTGCATGGTACACTGTTTTCTGCACACAGAGCTGTCATCTTTGACTTACTGTGTGGTGTACCAGCCATTATGCTGTGGGAAGGATTTCACTTTCTCACCCTTTAAGTGCAAAACCACCTGGCTGTGGTCACACACACACACACACACACACACACACAATCTCAGCACTCCAGGAAGCAAGAGGACCACAAGTTCTAATGAGCCTGGGGAACTTAGTAACTAAGAACAATCCTAACTCAAAATAAAAAAAAAAGAGGTTGAGATGTAGCTTAATGGGGCGGCCATAGACTCAATCCCCCATATAGCATAACAAATAGATAACGGCAAAATGGAATATAAAAGAAAAGAAGACATTTACTTGTAACTCTCAGCCATGTAAGAAACCAGAACTACTGGTAGCAAAGTGTCACAGGATGATGACATCGCAGTGGGCACTGTCTTCTCACTTGCTGCTGGCCAGTTTCCTTACACCTTCACCAGCATCACAGTGGGCGGCTGTGATGAGCGGGTGCTGCCTTCTAGCCCCACGGAGGTCCTCGAGCCAGTGGTGCATTGCATTAACTTTGGAGAAATCAGTACTTTTGGGGAGGGAGTGTGTAGAAGTGATGAAGGCAAATTGATGGCTCAGGAACAAGCAGAGAGCACCAAATTTGTGGTAGCAAAGTCTCAGCAGCAGCTGAGGGCAGCTCTCGTCCCTGCCAAGGTCACTCTGTGATAGCAGAGCTGATCACCAGCCCTCTGGCCAGAGCAGCTGCCAGCTTGGTTACACCGTGCAAGACAGGCATCACAGAACAGTGTGCCAGCTCTCACCTCCAGGAGCCCCAGTGAAGCCCACCCCACCTGTACCTCTTTGCAGCAGCAGGGGTTACAGTCCCCGGACTCTGAACACCGGCTTCCCTCTAAGAGAGTTCATGACTGGCTTAAAGTGAAATAAAAAAAAAATCACTACAGATCTTTTAAGGATATTTTGACAAAGTCATCTTTTGAATTCTAATATGAACTTATTGATGCTTGCTATTATGTATTCGGACCTCTTGCTCTTGCTTGGCTTTCCTGTCCATCTACCTACTAAACTGTGCTCCCTGGAGGAACATAACTTTAAGTTCTATAGAGGCCTAACAAAGATTGTAATGTCATGCTAGTATTCCTGTCTCTCGGGAATGAGAATTCTGACTCTTTAGGCACTGGTCATATGCTTTTGTTCCCTCAATGTAATTTTTTTTTAAATAAAAATGTTGAAAGGGATTTTTTTTCCAGTGCAAAAGAAATTCATGTCTGTTGCAACATGAATTAGGGCTGCGTGACTTTTTAGTCAATGGTCTTGGCTAAAGTACAGGAATCATATAAGAAAGAACAACAAAAGGGAAATCAACATGTACTTGGGTTTGTTCTGCATTTATACCCCCGCAAAACCTGAGATCTGTGGAACAACCCCGAGCAACAAATTTACGGGTTTAGATGGTGGTGAAGTTTAGGGGTTCCCTTGGACCTAGTGGGATAATGACTCCAAGAATTTTTCTAATCAATTTTTATCTTGCTTCAAATGTTCACCAGAGAAAAAAAATGATGTATGTTTGTGTAGAAATTGGTCCAGTTGTCTACTCACAATATTTCTCCTTGGTGTTTAGAACATTTGGAGAAGAGGACAGGGACAGGGAAGTGTCACTGAGACGCATAGAGGGGTTAATGTAAACATTACATTTGCATAGCAGTCAGCCTTCACTCTTCATTTCTGGAGTTGGGAAGAACCAATTAATTTCTTTTTTTAATATTTGAAGTATTAAAAAGCTATCTAGGAGGCTGAGGCAGAAGACTGCAAGTTTGCTGCAATCTGAGCAATTTAGCAAGACTAGCTCAAAAGAAAAATATCGATAGGTTTGGGAAGTACCTCAGTAGTAGAGTACTCACCTGGCATGCATGGAGCCCTGGGTTTAATTCTCAGTACAGTACCAACAAAGACAAAGCAAAACAATAGGTCTGAAACAATGTTACAAATAAAAACATTGCCTTTCTCCTAAAGCCAACAAGCAAATGCAGGGTCAAACAAGTCCATTATACATGGGCTTTCCTCATGACTTCTTTCTAGGACTTTCTTGTTCAATGCTTACTGAATGCATAGCCTAATTTTTTGAATACAAAGGAAATATTTTGGATGTAATAGACCAAATTGCAGTAGATATCAATTCACAGGGATTTTGTGAGGAGCTTTCCTCAGTTCCCAATCTCTAAAAATTCACTTCTTTTCCCTTTACCCTAGTGTTAGTCTCAGGTATTGGCTTTTAAATCACTCTTGTTTTTAGACCACTGTACTTTGTCCTGGAGGGTGTAGCCAAGTGAAATAGACCACTTATAAAATCTTATCCCATACAAGTGTGGCTGGTACAATTGGCCTGAAGTTATAGTATCTTCTGAGAATTTTTTCAAACTACAACGGAGAAAAGAAAGCCTTTTCCTTTCTGTCAGTGAACTTCAGGTGCGTAAGCCTGGTGGCTGCCACAGGTTACTCCTTCCTCCATGGAGCGCGTGTGCATGTGGAAGGGGGAACCAGGCAGACCGAGAAAGCTGAGGAGGAACCAAGAGTGGGATCCTTGTCCTTTGCACTAGCATGGTCTTTCCTGTTCATCCACCAGCTGATTGCCTTGTTTCCTCTTTCATTCCCTTCTTTCCTTCCCTCCTTTTTTTTTTTCTTTGACTAGGATTTATGGATGTTGGTAATCACTATCTCCTTTAGTGCAGTAAGTTAAATATATTACCTTCCTAGTTGGGAGTTCAGAACTCAAAAAAAAAAGAGGATTTGTAAAGTGGATTTTCCTAACATAAATATGTTTGCTCAATAGAATTTTGTCTCAAGAATTTTTATGGGTCATTTAAATGTAAGAAATATTCTTACATAAAAAATTATGTAATATTCTTACATAAGAAAATTACCTACTCTTATGTTTCCATTGTTGGCCAAATTCTCTCTGAGCAGATTGATATTACACTGGGTCAGAAGGAAGAAGCTAGAAATGATCCTACTTGGTTTCTGTACCATGGTGAGCCGATGTAGTGGACCACTGTGTCCCCAGAACTGACTTACAGATATAGACTGGCAGGGAAGCAGGGATGTAGTGGGGGGGAGTCAACCCAAAGCTTGATGCAGACACTGCTATGTTCTGGACCAGGGATGATGTGGAACCATTTTTTTTTTCAGCCTAGATTGTAATTTTCTCCCTTTCTGGACCTCCTCTCATACCTCTATTTAGTGGCTCCTACAGTTTCCCTGCTGTTCCTTCTGCATGTCCTTCTGCAAGTGACCCAGCTCTTCCTGGAAGGAGAGTTGCACTCTTATTAAACAATGAAAGTTTCACTTCTTAAGGAGTTTCAGTCTTATACAACCTTCATACAAGCCTTAAAACACGGGCTTCGTTTGGGAATGTTAAATGGGGCAGCTGCTGTGAAAAACAGGATAGAGGTCCCTCAAAAAACTAAATATAAAATTAGCATATGGGTTACAGCAGTCATGCCATGCATGTACCATAAGAGTAGCAAGCAACACCTCTGAAAAAGGTGGCAACTACGTTCCCACCAACAATCAGAAGGAAATGGGGAACAAGTAAGGTTAGGAAGGCTTAACAGGGTGAAGGATGGAGTTATTTCTCAAAGGTTTCTGAAAAGGGAACCAGAGACAGTGGTACGGAAGGAAGAGGACCACCACCAGTAGCTTTCACTTGGATTAGAAAGAAAATCCCTGCGGGTGAAGGAAACCCCTCTACCCAGTGGCAGCCATCTTTGCTTGAAGCGGTAGCCCCTCATCTTCTAACAAGAAGAATTTTTTTTTGGTGGGGGGGGCGCGGGCAGAACTGGGGATTGAACTCAGGCCCTTGCCAGGGAAGCGCTTATTCCACTGAGCCATCTCCCCAGCCCCTAAAGGCTTTTTCTTTGTGGAACCCAGGATTGAACTCAGGCCCTTGCGCTTGCCAGGCAAGTGCTTATTCCACTGAGCCATCTCCCCGGCCCCTAACAAGACGAATTTTGTCAGAGCCAATTGCGTGTGGCAACACTCTAGGTCAGACACTGCCCCTTATTTTCCCTTGTACAATACACAAAACTATTCAGAGACCTTCTCTGGCCATGACAGTGTGCAGGAGGAGGAAATATTTTTACATGTGGTAAAGCTAGAGGTTGTGTCCCATTAATAAATTTCACAAATTTTCAGTGAGGAAAACAGAATAATGTCAAGCAAACATCACCAATTTTGTCATCCACTTGGGATGAAAACTATGGTAAGAATTACTTCAGCTTCTTCTGCTAAACTAATATAATCATATTTTATGAGATAAATACCCAGTGCAAATTTAATAAACTGTGATTTAAATGTAAATAAAACAGAATATGGAAAAAAATTAAATGGAATTGAGATTTTTATTTTGTTTATTTATTTTAGGGAAAGGTCTACTGGGTGCTCAGGGTCTCACTACTAGATCGGACTCATAGTGATCTGCCTGTTTACAGCCTCCCAAGAACTGGGATTACAGGCCCTCACCACCATGCCCACTCTGAATTGCCAACTGAGTGCGCCCTGTGGGCGAGGCCAGCATGGCAGGCCCAGGGATGGAACTGCAGACCCTTGTGCCTGCTTGCAGGGGCTTTAATCTGCTGAGCTATTTGGTCAGCCCACAAGACTTTAAATACAAAAAATTTAAAAACATAAGGTGCTCAATTAAAATATGACATGTACTTATGCGCAGCTTCACGATTTAACTTGGATCAATGTATTGTCATTTTCTTCAGATACTGTAATTACAGATATGATTTTACTTATGTTACAGGCACAGATGCACTCCACCTGAGCCCTGTCTGATTTTTCTTCCTTCCTTCCTTCCAGAAGTAAACTTCACTCTACAGTTGATACTTACTTTTCCTGTGTTTATACCTTTACCACATTTGTTTACACAGTGATATAAGATGTCTTTTAGCATGTTTGAGGTATTTTTATTTTGCTATTTGTGGATTCAGTTCTATCATTTTAGCTCCTCCCTCATATTTCATTGCATAATTATACTGTCACTCATTATCCCATTTCCTTGATGAAGAGTAGTGGGCTGTGTGCAGTTCAATCAGATTCAGTCCTTGTGCATGTTTTTATAAGAGTACATGAGGGCTCATCCATGAAGGGCTTCTCTTCACATAAGCAAAACCACTGATGGCCCCGGTGAAACTCCAACATCCTTGGGGACAATCACTGTCCTTGTTGCCAGTTATTATTACACTCAGAATAAACATCTATTCTTACAGTCTTTGTGATCCTGCCCCCGCTATGTCCCTTTGGGGAGCTGTTCTTATTCTCTGCATCATCAGGGCCTGGAGGTATCTCAAATATTACAGCAAGTGAAACACTGCAGAAGGGATGATACTCCTGAGTTGGAGTCTGGCCTACACTTTAGCCCTCAAATCTTTGAAACCTTAAGGACAAGAGTAGAAGTAGAAAACAAATGTTACTTAAAAGCTTCAATTTTTCTCTCTTTCTGGAAGTGCATCTAAGACTTCAGTGCAGGTTGGTTAGAATAGACTGTCCTTTTGCCTGCAGCAACTTTTCAAATAATCAATTTAGCATTGCAAACTAAAAGTACTGATTATAACAACACAATGCTTGAGATTAGGGGCTTCAAGGAGCTTCAAACAAAAAAATTCATCTAAATAGCAGATAGAGGCCTATCTTACAAATCTTGCTCCTGAGTATGTTTTATTTTTTTTTCTGCAAGATTGAGGTTATTTTGTGCCCAAGTAATGTAATGTATGATTACTTGTAAAAATGGGTATTTTAAAAAACTGGTACTATCTCATTGAAACTTGGATATAGAAGCTGTACGAGTTGCTTCCATAAAACACTCTGTAGCTCTGGTCACAAAAAGAGCAACTCTAGGGAAGAATTGCCAAAAATTGCCTTTAATTATTTGCATAAATGGTAAAATATTTATTGGAAGAGTATTGAATAAATAAAAGCAGGCATGGAGCCGAGGCATAAGTCATTTTTTCCACCATTCCATGATCTTGGGGGTCTTGTGATGCAATCCATTAACAGGGGGAGTAGTTAAGGACTCACTGTGGCTTGTGTGCTGGAGAGGAGGGAACCCTAGAGAATGAGAAAAGAGGGCAAAGGCAGCCCCCTGGCTGCGGCAGAGGGGACCTTTGGTTATCACCGTGGACACCTCTTCTGGGACTTCTAGGAATAATTGGGAGACATATCATGGTGACACAGAAATCGATCAGGTGAAGAGATATTGCGATTTGAACACTGAACATTAATACGATCTTATTTATATTCACAGACTGTTGAAAAACGTGTGCCAGCGAAGAAGGGAGTCTGCGTGGCTGCTGTTTTTTTCCCTTGTGGGAGCAGTGTTCAAAGAAATGGT
>NDGN011528247.1:586-17133 GCA_002564285.1 Tympanoctomys barrerae
AATATATATATATATATATATATATATATATATATATAAATTTTTTTTTCTAGTTCATGGCACACTTGGCAAACAATTACTTAAGTTATCATGTATTTCCTCTAATAATGATGCACTTGTAGAAAGAGCATAAAACATGTGATAGTCATATAGTCTTTGCTATGAAATATTTTTACTGAGTAAATAGTATAATAAACCTGTCTGAGTGCTTGCATGTTCATTCACTAGTAATCTTGACACTCTTAAGAGAGGAAATGATGATTTCAGAGACTTAAATTCCTAGCTCAAGTGGCAGACTAGTCATTAGAAATCTTTTTTAATAAAAGAAATCCTTATCTTAGATAGTTTCAGCTCTCTGAAAGTTGGATGCAGAATCTAATATGGTGCAAACCTGAATCATGATCCAACTGTAGATATCGAGGAGCAATGACACGACTGATGACCAGCATGGGCTATTTATGTGTTGTATACAACCCATCCAAAGAAAAATAGCATTATTTTTTACTGATATACTTAGTGAGACACCATTTGCAAGATTCCTATGTGATTGTTATTTTCTTTTTGAGAGAGGATATCACTATGATGTCCAAATCGGCCTTGAAATCCTAAGCTTAATGGGGCATCCTGCCTGAACCTCTGAGTTAGCTGGAACTATGTCCAGCTCCTATGCAATTTTTAACCTCCATATTTATTAAGAAGATTTGGCAGGTGTTTTCGCTACAAGAAATCTTGAAAACATTCACTTATTTCAATTCCTGGAAGGATAAGTTCTGGTCAAGGAAACAGTGTACATCATGAATAGACATTAAGCTGAAGGACAGTTTGGTTCGCTGCATTGATATGGCCCATATAGGGTAGCTGTGGACACAAAACTCTGAAGAATAAGTGGCAAGCCAATTCGGTTTAATAAATGGGCTTTGATGATAAAGTTCAACGTAGGGCATATGCAGAAGACATTTAATGGTCCTAAATGGTATTAAAAAGCCAGTTAGATAAGGGGGTACTGAATTATAATGGAAAAGAGATGGGAAATGTTGGAGCCAGACTGGCTTTATTTTGGGTCTTGGCTCCAACATTTATTAGCTGTGTAATCTTGACAAAGCACTTAGTTACTTCACTGTAGAAATGGAAATAAACTTGCATCACAGAGTTTTTCACTGAAGATAAATGTAAAATTTAAGTGTGAATAACATTGATGCCATCAACTTTTCTGTCCCAGAACTCTTGTTCCCTTTTCTCCCAAGGTATTATTATGGGCAATTAGGGAACATATTTGCATTTTTAGGCAAAACAACTAAACCAGTGCTTTTTGAAACTTAATATGTATTTGATTTACCTGGGATCTTGTTAAAAGGTAGATTTAGCTTTGGTGTATTTTAGGTGGGATCTGTCATGTTATATTTCTAACCTACACTAGGTTAGACAAACATCCTTTTAGTATTAAGAAGCCAAATTATGGTTACTGTCCTTGTCACACAGATGCACTTCAATTGATTAAGGACCCAATGTTGCAAAGATGGACTGGCTTGGATGACAGTTTAGGTCTTCTTCTTTTTTTGCGGTAAGTTTAGGTCTTCTTAATTGCTTATTAACCAATATTTTGGCAAAATGAGTATCTTGACTAAGTAATCCAGAAATTCACCAAAAATCTGGACAGACTTTTGCTATAAATCCAATTTTACGGTCTGTTTCTAGGTGTCCTTCCAGAGCACGTACAGTCATAGGGTAGCTTCTAGAGTTTGTGATTGATTCATGATCCAATGCTGGGATTATTAGTGTGAGAGCTACATCCTCCCTGGGGTGGGTAATCTGCAAACAACATAAAGAGGGGAGAGAGGCTTGCTAACTGCCACAACTGCTGCTCCTCCCTTTGCTCTTCGCTGTTTTCTGCCCTCCGTCATGTGCCGCCCTGCCTTGGAATTAGCCAAGTATGGACTGAAACCGCCACTAAATGTGAGCTAAATAAACCTTTTGTTCCTTAATTTTGAATGTCAGATATTTTGTCCAAGCAATGAGAGAAAAGTAACTAAGACACCCAATTTAATTTTACAAAAATGAAGTAAAAATACCTAAGTGCATGATATTCTCTTTTCTTATACTCCCCATCACCTCACCTATGCCTGAAATTTTTGTTTGCTTTTGTGAAGACTTATCTACATTTCATGGATAGAGTTTCTTTCTTTGCTTAGTTTTTGTTTGTTTGCTTTGTTTTAATTTTGACAGAGCTTGTGATGCAGTTGAAGTTCTTTAGAAAGCATGAAGGCCCACTATTAGTTGAGAATCTTTTCAAGCATTTTTCATTACAATCCTCTCAGTTTTTTTTTTTCATGTCCTGAATTGCAGAACATTGGTAACACCAACTAATTTCATGGTTCATGATTGAACATAAGGTTTTAATTTAATTGTGGACATTTAAAAGATATTTTAAACAGAAAGCACTGTGCAAACACTTAACATTCAGCCAGAAATGAGGCATTGTTATTTTTAATACTAGGGACAAGATTTGCAATCACCCAGGCATTAGGTTTTGTAAAAAATCCTATACATTGGAAGAGAAGATTTAATTCATGCAATATTGGAAGAAAAATATGACCATGCATTGAATCTTAGAGGACAGAGATTATTAGTAAAAAACCTCTGCCTCTGCTGTTAAATAATTTTCTTAGAAGTACTAGAGGCACACACATTCTATAAACACATACAGATTGATTTTTTTCACTTAACAAAGTAATATGAATTTCACAGCATTTGTTGTAATATATAGTGTTGTTTTCCAACCACTTATTCATATTATCAAATATATGCATGTAAAATTGGAAGAAGAAAGAAAAAAGAAGTGTGTAAGAAATTAAGAAGAGAAAAACTACAATTGAAAAAAGGTGACAAAACAAATTAAGTATTATCTTTCCATAAACCAGCATAAATGCACAGTACATTTGTCCAAACCATTCTGCTTACATATATGGATAAATCTCTTTTCCTCACTCCCTCTACTATCCTTCTCCTCAACTCAGTAACTATCTCCTTTTGAATAAGTTCATTCCCTTTTCCAAGTACAGATTAATGATTCCTTGAATTTTTATGATTTTTAGTTATAATCTTTAGAGCTTTCCTCTTAGAGCTAAATTCTAGCTGCATTTTATTTCTAGAAGGAAATAATTAAAGTAAAAATCACTATTATAGAAAGCTGGCAAAAGATCACATTCCAAATGTATTCAGGAAAAGAAAGATTTAGTTCTCTAACTTCCTAGCTCTGGTCTTTTTCTGAATAACAAGCACACACTTGTCCTAAGCACATAGCTTTCCTGCCATCTAGCTGACCTCAACCAGGTAAAAGCAAAAACAACTCATCATTCTCCTTTCTCTAAATAGTAGATATAAAGATCTTATAGGTAATAAACTTGGAAGGCTAAAAAAATTTTAGTTCACTTTTGGAGGTCATAATATCCACTTAACTTTCCAGTAAAGGCCTTAAATGATTCCAGCTTTAGGTAAAGAAGCATTGTTAAAAATTTTGGCATTAAAAAGGCTTCAAATAGCCTGCCACAGGAAAAATGATTGGACTTTTGTAATTAAAAAGTTGAGGCTGACAAAAGTAGAGATTTAATCTTTTTTATTAATAGCATGTTACAGGTTAGATGATGCCAGTTTTGAATTCCTAATGCAGCTTTTCATAGTAAACCATAATGTGCTGTACTGTATAAGAAACTTGAGGTATTTAGACTGTACAGTACCTAGCCTTTCTGTCATGGTGACCTGTATGTCTGGTTCCTGTCTCTAGTCCCATTTCTACCAAAGATTGGTTATGTAACCCTGAAGACATATTCTGTTTTCCCAGACCATAAGTTTCTCATACATGAAACAATAAACACTAAAAATTTTAAGGGTGATGCTACTGCTCTTTTGTGTGCCAGTTTTTAAACTGTGTTATCTCACTTTTAATCCTCATAACCACTCTAGAAGGGAGCTTCAACCACTCCAGAAGGGAGCTCAAACTATTTTTTTGCAGATAACAAAACTAGTTGTATTGAGATCAAATAGGTAGTCTTAAACTACCTACATTGCCAGTGGTAAAGTAGAGAAATAAGTAGCCAGAAGTTGAGGCACAAAAGACTCCACTTTAGACTTTGACTTTGTGACTTTACAGCTTAGCCAATCACCCCTTTTTACAGCTAGGTGATTGGCTAATAACTGCAACCATACAATAATGCCCTTATTTTCATTTTTTCCTGAAGTAGATGTCTACCCAAACTATCAAGCAAGATGGTTTTTCATCCTATTTCTTAAGATTTCTAGGGACAACATTTTAAAAATATATTAGGGAATTTTTTTTAAAGTCACAGCTATGGTAAAAATATTTCTTCCTTTTGTTTAAGTATATTTACTTGATAAAATTCTAACACATCTCTTTACCTACACCTATTTATAATTGTGATAATGTGCCAAATATGTGAAAATAAGTTATTCTACATCCTGTTGTTCCTAGGATAAATTTTCTCAATGTATTCTTCCCCTGTCCTCAAAAATCTGTCTTTTCTGATTGCTTTATCCCTATCCTACCATATAGTTTTCCCTTATTCCTCTTAATCTATTCAGTCAAAAGATACAATCGCTTACTCAGTACACATCTAAATGTAACTATTTGTCAGACTAGATGCTAGGGATAGGAAAGTGTATAAATCCTCCAAATTCATAGGCTAGTATATTGGTCAAGATTTTTATTCCTGGAGCAACAACTTTGAGTATGCAATTTAAGGAGTGAGGAATCTACTTTGGCTTATAGTTATAGAGGTTTCATTGCATGGTTGGCTGGCTCCAAGGTAAAAATTTTGTGATAGAAAGTCTTAGAGAGCAAAAGATACCAAATGAATAGCATTTAGAGAGCCTGGATCAAGAGAGGAATGCCAGAGAGCAAAGGGCCAGGGGTCACAGTTTCCAAATGTTACACCCCCATGACTTACTTCTTCCAGCTAGGCCCAGTTCCTAATATCCCATTAATCTGTGCACACATAAATTCCTTTGATGAGGTTAGTGCCCTCACAGTTCAATCACCTCTCCAGGAATACCTTAATCCCATCAATTTAACAATCAGGATTAGCTGGTACAACTACTAATCAAGATACAGAAGTGACTATGTTATACTATGTATGCTAGTTTTGTGTGCTACACAATAGCAAAATAAAGAACAGTGAAACATTGGATTGCAGGCTCTGTGACTGTTCCGCAAGGTGAGAAAACACTGTTAGCAAAGTTTAACTTTATAAATGAGCGAAGTATTGCAATGTGAATACCACATGATGTCAAAGTAACATGCTCACAACTCAGTCAATGGTCTCCATTCTCTCTTTTTTCCCTTTGTGATTGTGAGTGATTGTCTCCCAGCAGCAAGAGGTTATGGAGGAGCTCTTATCTGAAGAGGAGGTTGGGCAAAATGTCGAGGATTCTCTCACTTCAAATGAAATTAGGGAGATGTGTAAAACGTGGGAACTAATGCAAAATTTTTAGAAAAGCACCACTTATTTAAGGCTATAGTAGTGCAAACTATGAATCTGTTTAATAATAATGCAATGACATATTTACAAGAAATCTCAAAAGGAGACATTGGATAGGTCCCTTGTTAAAGTTGCAGGGAAAGAAAAAGATTCTATTGAACTAATAGAGAGCTGTGAATGCATTCATAATGGTGAAAGTTGTCTTACATAACAGCTTTCCTCTCTCTGGTCTTCTTCATACCAGCTATAAATATTTTCAAAGATAAGTACAGGTTAATTTACTCACTTTTTTATATTTTGTATTTTTAATTACTTTGTATTATATTACAATACTGTAATCATTTTTATATAAGTATTTTTGGGTTGTAGAATGAATCATCTGAATTTTCATTATTCCTTACGGGAAAATTCACTCTGATATAAAAGTACTTTGGATTATAAACATGTTTCTGGAATGAATTAGGCTCACAGACCAAGGCTTTTGTGTACTCTATTTACTAATACTTAGTGGAAAGATTCCTAAAGGAGGGATACTTAAGGTACGATTTCAAGGCTAAACAGTCCTGCTGAGAGAAGAGAAGGAAGGAAATTGAGAACAGAGTGGGGCACATCATGTGCAAGCCAAAGAGGGATGGAAGAAAACAATGTAGTTGGGAAATAAATCCAGTCATGTGTTGTTTAATGAGAAGTGCATTGTAATGTTTGTTTGATTGTGTCAACTTGAGAAAAATAGAAGCTTAATGAAGTCAGCTCACAATTCTCCATCTTAGGGTATAGAGAACACACCCTAGGGCAGCTCATGTTGCTTGGATGGTGCAAAGGGAAAATGAGGACAGAGTGACTTGCTTCTAGTCTTCAGAGGAACTGAGCTCTAGTCTTTGCCTTCAGCTTGGATGTCATCTCCTAGCTTCTAGCACACATGCTTCAGCTTCTGCCTCAAATCCTTTGGCCTTTTGGTCTAAACTCTCCAGCCTTCCATTGCGGATCCACCAGCCTCCTAATACAGACTCGTATGGGACACTGAAATGAACTCCAGACCGTGGACTGATAACTTTAGTTTGCAGTCTGAAGATGCCGTAGGCATGCTTCCTCATTCAACTCTGTAGCTGAGTGTTGTACATCAATTTTATAATTTTTTATACATTCATATATCTTATGTTCTACTTGTTTCTTTAGTAAAGCACTGACTGATACAAACGAGTGTCTTTAGCAATTTCATCACTATGTGAACATGATCGAGAACTTTCACACAAACCACATTGGCTATAAAGTCACTAGGTTAAATAATCTCATGGCATTACTGTGGTGTAAGTGGTTCATCATTAATTGAAAGGTCATCATTATGTGGAGCACCACTATAGGCTGAAATGCCTGCATCAATGAGCTCAGATTAGAAATAGCAAGCCATGAAGCTGAAAAGTTAACTGGTGCTTAAGTAATGAAGGGTCTGTGCATTAAGAGAGAGAATTTAAACTTTACTGCCAATATGTTGGAGAAAAGGCAAGATTCAAGGTACAGTATGGCCAAGATGAGATAGCCACTTTCCAATATTCTTTTTTGGAAAAAGAAAGTGGAGATGGAGAGGAAACAGCAAGGCCCCATCCAGTACAGTCTTAAGCATGAAAAATATTAAACTCCTTTGCAATACTTTATTTTGGGAAAAGTCCCAAGATACGCTTCTCATTTAGGGATGCCAAAGAAAATATTTCCCTCATTCATGTAGGCACCCAGAGGCCACTGTAGTTATGGTCCAACTGAGCCTGACTGTTTCTCCCATTGGTGACAAAGTTGATGTCATCCATGTGGTGCTGATGTTTCAGGCATAAAAAGTAGGATAATTTGGGGTTTATAAAAATTTCTGTCCAGACTTAAGAGGAAATCTTGGGAGGCCAGGAAATATGCCTCTGAAATAGTGATTCATGAATTGGTGAAAGTGAAGCTAAAATGGCAGTGGGTCCTTCAGGTATTTGGAGATGCCAGGAACATGGAATATCTGCTGAGAAGATGTACAGGCAATGAGAAGAGCCGTTGGAGATGGCTCTATGGGCTTCCATCAACAAGGTCTTAGTGGTAAAGCTCTCCAAGACCTTTGGAGCTCCTGTCTCACCAGGTATACTCCAGATACTGGACATGAAGCATACAGCTTAATATTTGCCTGCAAGTTTTTGGTTTTGCTTTTGTTTAATTCCTTCCTAGTCCCCAATTCCTCACTTACTGAATGCAAATGTTTACTTGGTGCTATTTTATGTGGAAAGCATTTCTTTCTTTTTGATTTGTACAGCCAGTTTGATCTGCACAGAATGTGTTTATTAGTAGAAAAACTAATGTATATATAGTTTCAAGGAGAATTAGATCCACTGAGGACAACCCACTAAAGACAACTGAAGAAGTGGGTTGGACTAAGGGCATTTATATTGATCAGTGAAATACTCAGGAATAACAAGAACAGAAATCTATTCCTTTCCTCCTCTTTATGGACAAATAGGACCACTGTTGCTAGATTCTGGTAAGAACTATAGCTAAGGTAAGGAGACCATCCACAGTATTGTGATCATAACAAGTGTGCCCAGCCCAAACCATGGTGAAGTCTTCTACCAATGACTAGCAGTGGGCAAGAGTGGTGAGGTGGTTGATAGAAGTCAGCTTTCTAAGGCTACCTAGGCCAGGAAAGGATGAACACTTAATCTGGAAAGGAAATCAGAGAATACCCAGGAAAATATAACTGAATATTACACATGACCAATTTGCTACTTCAATCTGCTCCAATAGGAGTTTATCCTCTCACTCCAATATCTCAGCTCTCACAAAGGTGAACAACACGCTTAAGTTACTAGAACACCTCTACTTTTGTGTTAAACTCTCTAGAGCAATTTCATAGCAACCATCTTTTTTGAAACAATTCCTTCTCTTGATTTTTGAGAGAATCTTTTCTCAGATTTCTTCTCTTTCTTTGTTCAACATCTGAATGCCCAAAGCCTCAGACAGAATGGAATCTAGGATTTGTGAGGCCTGAGCTTTTGGAAGGTAGAGAGCATAAGTAAAATAACACAAAATTATAAATACAAAATTAAGTATGAAAGTAAATACTTATTCAGGGAAAGAAAATCATCTATACTAAAATGTGAAATATTATAAATATTATAATAATATATTAACATGATAGAATAAAAAAATGGTTAACTATACTAAAAGGTACCTCCTAGTACCTTTCCTCCATTGCAGATTTTCCTGATAGATTTGGGACACTTACTTTTATTACAATCATTTGGGAATTTTTTAACAAATCATTGAAAGATAAATCGACATTTCTTATAGTTCAACAGATTTTTTAAAAATTGCATTTATTTTAATGCCTTTTTGCATGAGCTTTCCATCACTGTGACAAAATACCCAGGAAAAACAACTTTATGGGGGAAAACATTTTTGCAGGTTAAAGTTTTAGAGGTTCTGGGCTGGCCAAATAGCTCAGCGGATTAAAATGCCTTTAAGCAGATTCAGGGGCCAGGGTTCAATCCCCTGGCTTGTTGAGCCGGCCCCGCTCCTGGGGCGCGCTGATAGGGCAGTTGAGACTGGGTGTGGTGGGGTGGCATGCACTTGCAATCCCAGCTCTTGGGAGGCTGTAAACAGATGGATCACTACGAGTCAGATCTAGTAGTGAGACCCTGAACACCCTGTAGACCCTTTTCTAAAATACAAATAGTAATAATAATAATAATAATAATAATAATAATAATAAATAAAGTTTTAGAGGTGCTGGCCATGGTTGCTTGGTCCTCTTGCCTGGGATTCCACTGTAGGCCAGTACCTCATGGTGGGAGATGGGGTTGAGCGCAGTGGTGTCTGGAAGTGAAAAGAGAGAAAAGACCCGGGTTCCAATGTCTCCTTCAGAGGGTCACTTTTAATGGTTTAATTTCCTGCTCCTAAACCTCACCTCCTAAATGTTCTACCAGCTCCCATTATGGCACAGGTTGGGGACTAAGCCTTTGCGAGATGCTCCAGATGCAAACTATAATATTTTCATATTTATAACTTATTAGTAATATAAGAGTTTTATATATGTAAATTCTATCAAGCTTTTTAAATAATTAACCAATGAAATTTTAAGACATTTCAAAATTTTTTGTGCACTGATTAACCACAGTTAAACTGAAATGGCCACAATACTCTTTAACTATTTTTATCATTATCTCCATTGTGATGGAGTAGTACTTGTCATTAACGGGACAATGGAGCAATCTATAATTTACTTCTATTTAAATCTATCTTTATTCTCATAGATAGAGAATAACTGCTTTTTGTATGACCCGAATTTGGGTTCTCATTTGCATTCATCAAACTTTGTTTTTCATTGACACATAACAGTTACATATATTTAGGAATCATAATATGTTTCCATACATGTGCATATTGTGCAGTAATCCTGCTGTAAAAAAAAAGTTGTATTGTTTTTGTCTCTCACCTTTACTGAATCTTTCCATAGTCCATTGACATTTTTGTCAGGATTTTTTGCCTTTAATTCTTTAATAAATGAGTTTGAAGGTAACAAAAATACTCTCCCTACTGGATGCATTCATTTTCTTACCTATTTCTTTGATACACACTATAGCTAAAAATATCTTTATTAAAATTATTAAAATATCTTTATTTATTAAAATATCTTTATTTAAATTATAATTTAAATGATGTATTGAAACTTTATCAACATTTTTACTTTGGATGTATCTCCAAGTTTCTTTCTTAACTCTTCTAAAGTATATTTTAGAAACCGCAAAATGTCATTGCATCCAGTTGCAAGGATTGAACAAGTTGTATTGGGAGCAGCAACTTCTACCATTAGATCATAAACATTGACTGAGGTGGTGTATTCCAGAGAGAGAGAACATGTACTATTTGTTCTTCTGTACCTGACTTATTTGATTAAGTGGAATATTCACTATTTCTTTCCACACTGGTGAAAATAAGGGAACTCTGTTTGCTTTGTCACAGCAAAACAATATTTGTGTGTGTGTGTGTGTGTGTGTGTGTTGCATTTTAGAAATCCTCTCATCCATCAATATACACCCAGTGGGTTTTATATCTTGCTTATTGTGAATAGTGTTGTGTAAGTACAGATGTCTCTTTCCTTCAACATAGTAGTTTTAATTCCTATGTTTATATATCCAGTAGTGAAAGTGCTAGACTATGTGGTATTTCTATACCCAGTTTTCTAAAATATTCCCATACTATTTTCCCTAATGGCTGTACTGGTTTTTGTTCTCACCAAAAGTATTCCAAAAGTTCCCTTTGTCTATATCCTCACCATCATTTTTATTTTTCACTTTAGTTATAATGACCATTCTAACTTCAGTGAGATGTGGTCTCTCTGTGGTTTTGATTTATATTTCTCTGAAGATTAGTGATACCAAAGAATCTTTTTCATATGTAGGCTGACTATTTTTATGTTCTCTTTTGAGAAATGTCTTTTCAGGTTATTCATATATTTTCTATTCGATTGTGTTTCAGCCTTTTGTTCTTAATTTTATGCCACATTATCCTATGACTGCCCAAAGAATATAGTTTACTTCTTTCTCTTAGTTGAATATAGAAAGATGTTCCATTTTAGATGTCCTTCAATAGTTAAACAAAGCTAGTTAAAACTAATCTTAAAATGTTTTCTTATGAAAACAGGGCATAATAATTACCAATTGTCCACTGGTTACCACACCAAATACGGAATTTAGAGGTAAATAGCTTCAGAATGTTCTTGGAAGCCATTCTTTTGCTGAGATAGTGCTACGTTACTGCCCACTGAATCCTCTCCCCTCATTCGTACCTCCGCCTCCTGTTGTCAGAGTTCTGGCCCTGGCCTCTGGCTGCCTCAACATGACCTCATTACATAATATTGGTGAGGCTGACCATAGTTCTTGAAAAGTCAAAACCAGTGTATTTTCTGACCTCAGGTTTCCTTCTTTGTTTATTCTCTTTTTATCAACTTACCCAGCTCCCAAGTCATTAAATATCTTCTAAATTCCAACAAATTTCCAAAATTTGTCAATAGGTGAAGTCAACTTCTAATTGAGAACTTTACTTAGGTATTTAATATTGTTCTCACATGTAATATTTTAAAAACGGAGTCTTTAATGACCATATTTTCTGCAAACTCTACACCTCATAGGTCCTTGCCTAAGTGGCTCCCTCCTCAGCCTCACATTTCTCTGAATATGTTCCCACCATTCACTTAATGCTTCCAGCTCCAAATATAGGAGTCAACTTTGATCCCTTCCCTTTCTCTTTATTCCAGATACCAAGTCTTTTGGGTTTGATGTTTGGTACACTTTAAATTCTTACCTTTCTTTGCATCTCCAGGTCACTGTTTTGGGCCAAGCTACCTTCTCATCTTAGTTTTTAGTCGCCCATGCTTGGAACTCCCTGATCTTTTGTTCACACAGGAGATAGTATTGGATTGTGTCTCTTTTCTGCATAGGACCTTTCTCTTTCCTTCTCCTTTCAAATATTAAAGCCTAAGTTATTTACTGTGGCTTTCAAGGTCCTGCTCATTCAACTGATCTCATTCTATTCTCCAATTTATTCAGTAAGAAGCAGTACATCGAGATTTTGTGTTCCTTTAACACATGAGGGCTTTTCTTCCCTTGGGATTTTCTGTTCATCTTTGAGCTCTGATGAGTTTTGCTGTTTTATTTTTTATTTTTAAGACTGAAAGTCAAGGCCACCTCTACAAAGGGACCTTTTCTTAGCCCCTATCTAAAGCAGCCTCACCCATGGTACACTATTTCATCTGCTTGCTCTTTTCCTTCATAGCACTCAAATTATAATGATCTGATTAGTTATTTCATATTAATAGACCCTTGCAAATGTAAGTGCTATGACAGCAGATTCCGTTACTGAGTTACTCACTCCTGAATCCTTAGGACACTTTATAGTGCTTTCTGGGGGCACTTAAAACTTATAGTTTAACTGGATATAGCATTTCTTTTTTAGCTGTAAAATTACCTGTGACAATTTCCAGCTCTGAGAAAAGTAAAAATTAATAAAATCAACATTTAATTAAAATAAAGAGATATTTTGTTTTTATGAGCAAATTTGTGCTCTTATGTTCTTCTTCTTTCCCTGCAGGGTGTTTCTTTAGTTATTCACTCTGTGACTGTACCTTCTACTGTGTCTCCACAGTCTATATATCATATCCTAATTTTACCTTCTTTTAGACTTGAGTTTTCAATGTAGTCCAAATGGATTATAGATTTCCATTAGGTAAATCTTGTCCTTCTTTTGTATTAATAATACTAAAATTTCTCCTCAATATCATCAACTTTTCTGTCACCTTCCCAAACAAACCTGTTGCTCTGCCTTTCAAAGAACTTTCACTTTTCCAATCCTTTCTACTCTTTGGGCTTTCTCTAAAATTCAGGACTTTCAAGTTACATCCTTTAACCTCATGGCTTTCTAATAGTCTTTCCACCCCCATTATTTCCCATAATTGCCATTTGAATCAAATTTTCAAACACAGAGCTAACTACCCCTGGGCTCAGAAACCTTTGAAGCTCTCCATTAGCTTCCGCATAGAAAGCAAACTTCTCTGCTAGCCCTTCAAATCTCTCTACAATCTTGTCTAAATCCATCTTTTCAGTCTTCCTGCACATGATCAATCTTTAGATCCAGTACTCAGCCATACTGTATATACCAGAAAGTTTCTAATTTTTTGAATTAACTTATGTTTCCTGACAAAATTGTCTTCTTTCCAAATTGTAGAAATTTTAAAAATATTATAAAAGAACAATTAAAATACTATCTCACTCGAAAGCCATCTCTAACTTGCTTTCATTGTTTTTCTGCTTTATTTTTCTATTACTACATTTTTGTATGAGACATCTATTGTTAACAATGTCTAGGGTTCACTGACTTATTTTCAATGGCTTGATTGTAAATATCACAGAAACAAATAACTGGAGACTATTGGAGGACCATTAGAATCCTTGAATCTTAGCCAGACACGTGACTACTAGAAATACAGGAGACATTTTGAGCCTCCTTACAGCTAAATGTGAACATGTAGCAAACAGGATTCAGCAAGGTGGCTTGTGTGACATCTGGGAGCTCCTTGAGAGAAGAGGTATATCTTTCCCTGGCTCTGTCTTCTTTTCTGCCAGTAAGATAATAAAACTGGAGCAGCCACCCAAGTCTATGGTAACTTTGGGAAAAGAGGCCATTAAAAAGCAAGAGTGAAAGAGGAGTTGACCCTTTACTCAGTAGAACAGCACCTGCCACCCTGGACTGCCCAATTCCATATGTTTATATGGGTAAAAATAAGATGAAGTGGTTCATCTTATGTGAACCACTATTGTTTTAGATGTTTTCTCCTCCTGCACTTGAGCCTAGTCTGTGGAACTACAGTGGCTTTCTCATTTACTTCCTGGTCATGACATAAGCACTTTGCTTAACCACATTCCTTCTCTGCCGTCTGCTGTTTGCCACAGAATCAAAGCAGTGAGACAACTCAAGTATACCCCAGAATGTTTAGAACTAGGGGTCAAAACAACTTTTTTCTCTTTATTATTTCAGGAATTGTTGAAATGGCTAACATATCATTATAAGTGATTATGATTTCCATGTTCCATTAGTTGTCTACATCTTTTTCTCTCTGTAAACTCAAGTCCTTGAAATCTTCCCAGTGGCCTCATTAAAATTCAACTTTTTATATATTTTTTCTGTCATATGTGTCTCACAAGTACATAGCACAATGTCTGAAACCTAGTCTAAGCTCAATTGGTATCTGCTTATTCCAATTAAACCCGTTTGTTGCCCATCAGAGAAGGTACTCCTTCTTCAAATAGTGTGAACAAGGATGAGGGATTTGAAAAAGCATAATCCTAAGATGAAATAAACAAATGATTTTGCTTTATCTTGAATTGGACCTATAATTCCAGCAAAAGGAAGCTGTTGACTATGATAATACATGGTTTTCATCTTTGCAACAATGGTGATATTGCAATGATTATCTTCATGAAATCTAAAGAATTTTTCTTAGTTTTCAACTCTCTATGTAAGATAAATACAACTTACTTATTCCAATAAATTTATTTCTTCTGAATTTCTATGCCTTGACAACCTCCTCTGTAAACTAATAGTATGTAGTCCTTGGGTGGAATTGAAGGGTTGCACCAGACCAGGAGTTCTTGGTTTTTATAGGTCAAAGGTAAAGGGATCATGTAATTTATCAAGTAAACTGGTATTCTTCTAAGAGTAAAATGTAGAATTACTAGTAATTAAGCTATATAAATAGACACAAATGCGCCATTCCCAAACAAAATATAATACATGCTCTGCCTGTCATAAACTCTATGAGAATATGAAAAGCCCCTGTGCTCTCTTATCAGAGAACCATAAACACATATATGCATATAGCCTAAGTTTGGCATATGATTTGAGGTATCCATGACCCATTTTCATCCATCTATGAAATTTTAGAGAATCTACTCTTTTTGTCTAAGAACTCTCAAGCAAAACTGCCCCAAATTCCTTCCTCATAAAGGCCTTGTAATTCCATTAATCAAGAATAGTGATCACAAGTTATAGGCTCAGCTAATCCTGGACAGATTTTTAAGTGCTCAACTCTAGTGGACACATAATGACTTGCATCCATTTATACTCTAATCTGTAGGCATGACCTCCCTCTATTATTAACTATGAGAAGGGATGGATGTAAGCAGTAATTTTACTTTAGTCACATAGCAGCTAAATGCAAGGCCACTTGTTCCTGGTAACTCTATGTACCTACTGGAGCTAGAGCTGCCTGGAGTCCTCTTGCCAGCTGTTCTCATGCTCCCCTAGTCCTGATTGCCACAAGTCCCAAATTACAGTTCTCCTGGTGTCTCCAGGCCAATGTGACTCACACACAGTAAGTGAATAATTCCCATTTCAGGTAGGATGTGAGGAATAGTCACAGTACCGGTTGCAAGGCAAATGCAAATGCAAATGCAAATACAAATGTGAATGTCTATTTTTTTATGGCATTCTTGGTGGGCTTGATTTTTCCATTTCATTAAAAGAAGTATGAAATACTGCAAGTTTTAAAAGTATTTAGAAAATGGAAATCAGGATGACAAAGGAAGGAATAACTTTAACTTTTATAAAGGGAAAAATACAAAGCGGAATATACCTAAATGAAATTCAATAAATAATGTAGAATGGAGATGGTTATCATTTTAAAAGGTTTGAGTCCACTATTCTATTGCCAAGGCAACCATCACATTATCAAATTTCAAAAGGAGGAAGAAAAGCCATCATCAGAACACCAAAAGCCTAAAGAAGAACAATTTGTATACAGATGCAAATTTAATAAACATGAAGATGAAAAGCTTCTTTGTTTAAACTGTCTTTTGCAGGTAAGAAAAATAAAATGTTTTTAGAGAAACTAATATTTCTTTCTATATTTTTGGGATAGAAAGTACCCACATGCCATTTAAGCTATGTATTAAATCCTGCTAAATTCATACAGATTATTTTTTTTTTTTGGTCCTTTCTCTCAAAGATGTGGAGTTTTCACACACAGTGTTACTCAATATTTAAATACTTCAGTATGATAAGTCTTTTACAACAAGTGGCTAGATTAAAACAACTTTTATTTCTTTTTATTGATGGATAGGAGGAACTTTATCAAAGAGATTGTACTACGCATTCAAGATAAACATTGCATAAAAGTATCAACTGGGTAATTTCAGAAGGAATATGATAAAAAGCAAATTGGAGGTTACAGGGTAATAATTATTACTTGATTTTTACTGAAAGATAAATAGAAGCCAAATATATGCATTCATCCAAAATTTACATCAATCTGCGAAGAAACACGGATATTTCCCCTGCTACTACCTAAAACTCTCAGTTTTTTCACTCCTTTTTTCCTATTGTAACTTTGATCCTCAACTATGTTGCCTATGTTCACACACACGGGTGCAAATACACACACACACACACACACACACACACACACTACTACTACTTCCCAGAAAAGGTAATAGTGGTTAGATTCACAAACAATGGAAGTCTTTTTTTTTTTTTTTT
>NDGN011528250.1:442-14424 GCA_002564285.1 Tympanoctomys barrerae
TTTTTTTTTTTTTTTTTTTGCGGAACCGGGGATTAAACTCAGATCCTTGTGTTTGCCAGTCAAACACTTATCCTACTGAGCCATCTCCCGGCCCTGAATTTTATTTACTTATCCTTATAACTTTCTCCTATTTCTGTGTTTACCTTGCTCTTCATATGTGAAGTTTTTCTTTTTCTTTACCAGTATAATTTTTAATCTTCTTGGCAAACTTCTTCATGAAGTCTGATGCCAATCTCCTCCAATCAGCTTTTGGTACTAAAGCAGAAGAAAATTAAATTATTAGGAATTATATACAAAAGGCTTACATTATTTAGGAATTTCTACCATCCAAAATTTGTGATCACTTTGAAAATTTGTATCTGCCTCAGTTACTCTTCTCTTGTTGCTGGGACAAATACCTGACACTCAAAATGAAGGAAGGTAAGGTTTATGTAGATCACAGTTACTGGAGGTTTTAGTTGAAACTCAATTGGCTCCAAGGCAGAGCTGCACATGGCAGAAAGCAAGCTTCCATGGTGGTGGTAAAGAGCAAAGAGCAAAAGGAGTGGCAGCAGTGCAGGCAGCTTGCTAGCCTCTCTGCCCTCTATAGGTTGTATTGCAGAGTATCTGCCCCAGGGCACTCACACCCATAATCCCAACATTGGATAAAGAATCAATCACAAACTCCAGAAGCCGTCCCATGACTGTATGAGGCTTTGTGGGAGCGCTAGACACAAACCATAAAAATACCCTATTTTATAAAATGCACTATAATATTTCTATCTTCTAGAGAAAAAGATGTTTATTATGGAAGAAAAACTGAGATCCTTAAAATTTAATAGTTTTAATGTAATGAAAACTATATTCTTTTTTTTTTTTTCTTTTTTTTTTTGGCAGAACTGGGGATTGAACTCAGGCCCTTGCGCTTACCAGGGAAGCGCTTATTCTATTGAGTCATTTCCCCAACCCCGAATACTATATTCTTCATGAAATTGTTGTGGGTTCGTTATTGAGGCAAAGGTTTTAAACATTCAAGGTTTTGAATTTATGTCAGGGTGATTCTACACAGGTTGATGATATTGGGAAGGGAATTTTCAGTCTTGTTTTCACTTCATTTTCAAGTGAATCTCTAGTTATCAGCAGTATTTAAAGACTGCTGATAAAATTCATTAAATCGTTGACAGTGCTGCCTTCTTCAGCAGGGGTAAGAGGGATGGTATAGTAAGTAGTGTGTTGGCTCTGTATTTACCCCAGACTATGGGCTTTGTTTCTCCAGAGGGTGGTGATAGGAAAAAATTAAGGCCTAATGTTTATCCTAGTTCATATCACAAAGGAACTGCATCTCCCTGAGGTTACCCTCACCGGCACTATTAAAGTCAGAATTTTGTGGTGTAAATATATCTGAGAAAAGGACAGTAACCCAGAATCCAAAAAAAAAAAAAAAAAAAGGCTATGGAAATCAATGAAAAAGCTGATCAAACACAAAAAGGCTGGAAACCCTAGGGAGTACACAGAGAGATCAATATTTATTTTGCAGCTTTTAAGGTACCCAGGGTTTCCATGTTTATTTCTGTGTCCTACCTGCAAGAATTCTGACCACACAGCACCAGAACCATTACAGATTTGTTGGTACCTTGATCAGAAACTGCAAGCTAGTACCCAGCAGACCGTTGTGCAAGGAGCAGGGCTAGCCTATGAGGTTTTCTGGATTGAGATATTATGTCAATGAAAAGCTTTCTGGAACGAGCACAGGATCCTTGGCTACCCCAGGCCTTTGCCTTCTGGTAACCCAGTCCCTAACATTTCACCAGGACATCTCTGAGCCCAGACCCTCTTAGGAACTGTGCCTATGATGAACTGTCTCTGAGTCCCTGGTCAAAGTATCTGTGAGGTTTTAAGGTGCTGATCACTGTTGTATACTGTGAAGTGCTCGACCCTTAGAAGAATGATCAATTTTCTGGTATCTTCCAGAAGCTCTTCCTTGACATAAAGCAGATATAAGACAACAGTTGTGGGACTTCATCAGTGATGCAGCAGTGACTGAAGGCCTATCCCAATAGTGGCAGCTGGCAGTAGTGGCCCCAATGCCTTGACATGTATTTTTATCCTCTTCAGGAAACTCTTTTGAGTTGTGCGCCATGGCCTCTGGAGCCCAGTGAGTGTGCGTGCCTGTCTGCCCGTTTTGGGGGCACGCGCTGGGGGGCTCATCACGCTGGTTAGGTCTGACGGGGTCTGGTGGGGACGCATCTGATAGTGGGGTGGAAGGAGGGAAAGAGCAGGAGAAGAAGAGGAGTTGAGGAGCCTAGACTGGGCTGCTCCCCCGCCATGCCCTCTAGGCTGGGCTCCTTTGTACCTGGGTGGGAGTCCTGGTGAGATCCTGCCCTGTCATGCAGGTCTATGTCAGCCTGATTGGCAACCTTAGAACGGCAGTCCCGGCCTAGCAAGGTTTTTCACAGCCTGTGGGGAAGCCCCCAGGCCTTGGGGAGCCCATCAGCGCCCCCGCCTGCCCCTCCAGAAGGGCCTGGGCCCCCAGAAGAGAGCAGGCATGTGAGCCCGAGACCCCACTGGGCCTCTGAGCCCTGAGACCGAGGCAGGGCCGGGGAGTGAAAGGCGCGGTGATACGAGGTGGGCTACAGGAGCTCCGGCCTGTCTTATGGAGCTGGGTCAGCTGACCCCAGTGGCTTCCTCTGCTCTCTTCTAGTGAAGCGCCATAAGGGATAGGCCAATTCCTGCCATTGGCTTCTTAATTTAGGCAGGTTGTAAACTGACAAAAGCCCTTTTTTTTTTTTTTTAACGTTACAGGGATGGGAGAAAGGAGTATTTCCTGTCCAATTTTACAACCTGCTGAAGTTAGGGTGTCACGTTTGTATTTTGGAGGCCTTCTTATTAAGTTTTAGCTTTTATGAATTCTGGATTAGGGTTACCCTGACCTACTCCACCCACCACCCAGGCCTTCTGGCCCTACCTTCTTCTCTCGGGAGTTTCAGATGAAACCTGTGTATTTCAGCCCATTCAGTTAGAATCTAGAGCTTTAGGTTCTTAAAGAAAAAAAGAAAAAGAAAGAAAAAAAGAAAAGAAAATGAAAACAAAACAACATAGCCTGCAGAAACTTAAAGTTCAAAAAGTGATGACTTATCCACGGCCATTCTCAAGCAGAACAACCAGCCTCCTCGGGGAATCCTGCTCTATGGACCTCCTAGCACAGGAAAGACCCTGATTGCTAAAGCTGTAGCAAATAAGACGGAAGCATTCTTCTTGATCAATGGTCGTGAGATCATGAGTATGGTGGTGGATGAGTCTGAGAGCAACCTTCATAAAGCCTTTGAAGAGGCTGAAAAGAATGTTCCTGCTATCATTTTCATCGATGAGCTTGATGTCATTGCTCCCGAAAGAAAACTTATGGAGAGGTGGAGCTACATACTGTGTCACTATTGTTGATACTAATTCATGGCTTAAAGCAGAAAACACATGTAATAGTGATGGCTGCAACCAGCAGACTCAACAGTATTGACCCATCCCTGCAGTGGTTTGGTTGCTTTGACATGGAGGTAGATATTGGAATCCCTGAAGCTACAGGATGCTTGGAAATTCTTCAGATCCACACTAAGAACATGAAACTGGCAGATGATGTGGACCTGGAACAGGTAGCCAATGAAACTCATAGGCATGTGGGTGATAACGTAGCAGCCCTTTGTTCAGAAGCTGCTCTGCAGGCCATCTGCAAGAAGATGGATCTTATTGACCTAGAGGATGAGACCATTGATGCTAAAGTCATAAAATCTCTGGCAGTTACTATGGATGACTTCCAGTGGGCCTTGAGTCAAAGCAATCCATCAGTACTATGGGAAACTATGGTAAAAGTGCCACGGTAACCTGGGAAGACACTGGGGGCCTGGAGAATGTCAAACGTAAGCTTCAGGAGTTAGCCCAGTACCCAGTGGAGTATCCAGACAAATCCCTCAAGTTTGGCATGACACCATCCAAGGGAGTTCTGTTTTATGGCCCTTCTGGATACGGGAAAGCCATTGCTAATGAATGTCAGGCCAATTTCATCTCCAGTAAGGGTCCAGAGCTGCTTTCCATGTGGTTTGGGGAGTCTGAAGCCAATGTCAGGGAAATCTTTGACAAGACTCAGCAAGCTGCCACCTGTGTGCTCTTCTTCAATGAGTTGGATTCAATTGCTAAGGCTCATGGTGGTAACACTGGAGATGGTGGTAGGGCTGCTGACTGAGTTATCAAACAGGTCCTGACAGAAATGGATGATATGTCCACAAAAAAGAATGTCATCATTGGTGCTACCAATTGGCCTGACATCATTGATCCTGCCATCCTAAGACCTGGCTGCCTTCATCAGCTTATCTACATCCAACTTCTCAATGAGAAGTCTCGTGTTGCATTCTCAAGGCAAACCTGCGCAAGTCCCCTGTTGCCAAGGATGTAGATTTGGAGTTCCTGGCTGAGATGACTAATGGCTTCTCAGGAGCTGACTTGATAGAGATTTGCCAGCATTCTTGTAAGCTGGCCATTCATGAATCCACCAAAAGTGAGATAGGGCAAGAACATGAGAGGCAGGCAAACCCATCAGCCATGGAGGTAGAAGATGATACAGTGCCAGAGATTCATGGAGATCACTTTGAAGAAGCCATGCGCTTTGCCCACCATTCTGTCAGTGACAATGACATTCAAAAATATGAAATGTTTGCTCAGATGCTTCAGCAGACTCAAGGCTTTAGCAGCTTCAGATTTCCTTCAGGAAGTCAGGGTGGAGCTGGCCCCACTCATGGCAGTAGAGGTGGCACAAGTAGCAGCAGCGTGTACAAGGAAGACAATAATGGACAATAATGATGACCTGTATGACTAAAGTGTTGTGACCAGTGTGCAGCAAGCTGGCCTGGATGGACCTTGTTCCTGGGGTGAGGACTCTTGCCCTCAAGGAACCAAGAGTGCTCTCATGCCCTGCTTCATTCCCCAGTCTGAACAGCTCAGCTATCAGTCAGACTCTGGACAGGAATTTTTGTTGCAAAAAATACAAAAGCAATAAAATAAAAATAATTTTAATTTGGGAGGTAGAGAGTGAATTACCAACAGGGAATTGGGCCTTGGCCTTGGGCCTGTGCCATTTCTGTTATAGTTTGAGCCAGTGCAGGAACCCTATGTGAGGTGTGAACCCAGACACTACCCCTACCCCTTGTAGTAACGCATCTGCACTTCACTCCATGCTGACTGAGCCAACGTGGGGGGGGAGGGGGAGGGGCCACAGTTGCTGAGTCTTTGGAGAGGAGGTTGATTTTATTTTACATGCTTTGAAGTTATTGTTGGAGAACTAATCTTAAGCAGTTTCTAAACCAAAAAAGATGGCATGTTGTAAAAGAACAATAAACATTGGGTCCAAATGGAAAAAGAAAAAGAAAAGAAAACTCTTTGCATGCCACTGAACACCAGTATATGTTACATAGCACTTGCTACTTATTAATCACTACCCTGAATCTACATAATAAAATAGACACATGAAAAATTGAAGAAATGAAAACAACTAAAAGAAAAAATTACACTTCAGATTTAAGGAGGCTGAATAATGAACAAGATGGCTCCAAGAAGCTAATTGTAAATTCTCTCCAATTTTTTTTCTAACACACCTCACTTAAAGATATGTTTTGACTCTTTCCTATAACCATTTATATGAATTTAGCTTCTAGTATGCATTGAAGATAGAAAGTTAGGGATGAATTATATTGGAATATTTTACATTCTGCTCTGTGTTTTGTTGTGCCATTTCATTTTGTTTGCTTACGTGTAGCCAAAAGGCACATAAATATGTATGCATACATCTGAATGATTCATTTGCTAAGCAGCTAAAACTACATCTTTTAATGAACCACTATTTGTTGTGATTAGAATTTGGCCTGAGTCAAGTGATAAGAAACTAGATAAATATTCCAGTAAAGGTTATTTTGAAAACTTGCCCCTGCTAGTTGAGGAAAAGAAAGCCTTTTTCATATTGTTGCAAACTTTCAAACTACATAGCGCTCTGTAGTGTCCCTGTCCCTTCCATTCCTTCCCTCTTCGTATTTTTTCCTCTTTCAAAAGGACTCCAAATAAGTCTTCCATCCTGTTAGCATACTTCACCTTGCTAAGCAACTTGTGAGCAGAGGAGTATATTATAAGGAATTGAAAATTCATACATTGTTCAACAATATGTAGTATTACAACATGACTGAAGATATTTAAGACAGAATTTCTGGCTTATCCTGTTCTTCATTTTAAATTTGCTCATTGTAATTCATTATTTATGTTATTTATGCCTTTTAACTTCAAAAATTTTAGCTGACTTAGAAAATGAGTACTAGGTACACCAAGTAAAAATTCTTCAACTAAAAGGTTTGCCTTTTGTACAGATAAAAAGCATGGCTATCTTTGGACATGATCAGTAATTTAAAAATTAGGCTTCACTGCTTGAGAAAAAAAATAATGTTGGTGATAGCTCCAAGGATGTTCAGGTATCAGACATGAAGTAAACCTTAGAACTGCAAAAAACTTTTAAATTTTTATTTTTATATTTACAAGCTTTTATTTCAATGAAATACTCCCTGTTCTGCACTCCAATACCACTTCGCTTTCAGAATGTTCTCTTGCAGTGGCAGCAGTATAGTTACAAATGGTTAAGGGGCTCACAAAATGTCCACTGTGGTTTTAGGAGTTTAATTTGTGGCAAAAAATCTCTATTCTCCAGTCTCTGCCCTCAGACCCCACGAGGCTGTCAAGCCATGCCAAAGGGCAGAAGGGACTTTGTAACAAGTTTTAGCCTTTATAGCATTTCATGTGACTCTAATACAATTGTTTTCCATTGGATTTTGGATGAAGCCGCTAATCTTCAGGAGTCCACCATCTGGGGTTCTATTAATCTTAGTAATAGGCTCAAATCCTTTCATACTCACGTTTTGTCCACATCTGTGACAGGGTGATGGTAGATGGAAAAAAATTACTAACTTATTGTCTTCTGGTATTCTTGCTCACATTACAAAAGCTTCCATAAAAGATGGTACCTTGTGGGTGGGATTCACCAAAAGGGCAAAGCAGAAATTATTCAAAGTGATTAAACATAAACATTCAGTTTTATATTAAAATACAGTTGTGTAGAAAAGAACATTATGTGAGCATAAGGAACATCAAATAAAATTACATGTGGGAAAATTCACCCTTTTATATGTCTGTGCATTTTCACATAATGTATGCCTTAACATAAACCAAAATTTATCCTTTTTTAGAGTATTTGTATATACATGCTTTTATGAACATGAACACTCAGGGAGGCACCAACAAAATAAAGACATAGAATATTTCCATCACTCTGCAATATTATTTGGGGTTGCTTGTGAGTCAATTGAAATCTCTCACTGATCTGATTTTTTTTTACCCCATAGTTTTGCCTTGTTTAGAAAGTCATTTAAGTGAATAATAAAATAAGGACTTTTGTGTTTAATATGGAGCATCTTGTGTCTGGTTTATTAAATGTAATGCTTTTTGACACTGTTCTATGTTGTTACACTAGTAGCTATCAGTCATTATAAGTAGTTTGTTTTCTTTTCTTACTACTTTTAGGGATCATCTATTTGTATAAGTATCATTACTTATTCATTCACTGGCAGATGGATTTTTAGATCATATCTAGTTTTAGGACATTATGAGAAAAGTTGTAAGTATTCACATACAGGTTATTGTGCTGATGGTGTTTTCATTTACTTTCTATAAAGCATGTAGGGAAGGATTTGATGAATTGTACATTTCCAAACTTTTCTGACATGGTTGACTCTTTGTTGCACTTCTATCAGGAGGTATGAGTATGTCAGTGATGCAATATCTTCCCCAGAACTTCATAGTGTCAGGGTCTGTTTCTGTGCACACATACATGTGTGTGTTTATGCATGTTTATTTGGTTTTATTTGTCCTTCCAGGTTCCTGGTAATATCTCATTGCGGTTTTAATTAGAATTTCTCCAATCATTTGTAATTCTTTGTGTGAGTGTAATGACACAAGTGTATGTACATATTTGTCTTAAGGCAAGTTTAACAAAGCACACACTGTCTTGTACAATAAAATATAATTTCACCTTGAAAGAGTAAGCCAAGTATTGAGAAAGATGAGAGCTTTGAACTCAAACAGATAGGGTTTTGGATTCTGACTGGTTGTGTAGACCTCTGTATTCCTCCATCCTGATTTACTAGAAGGTGATAATAATGTCAATATCATACAATCCACAAGAGAATTGAAAGAAGCCACCAGAATACTACAATCCTTTTTTATCTAGGGTTATGCTAGTTTTGACATATAAAAAACTTCCCCCAAATTATCCTCCTCCATAGATATCTGCCATTGCAGAAGTCTTAACCATCACCTCTTGCATGCCATTAGTGGAAGAAAAGGTCTTGGGAAGATCAAGGGAAGCCATCCAAAGAATGTTATCCTTTTCTCTTGGATGTTCTGTAACATGCAGGTCTGTCTTCACTGTTGTCCTTCTTTTTAATTATGTGAGAAAATTTCTGGTCCTCTCAATAGACCATGTGCCTTCTGCTCATCTCTGTATTCCCTGGGTGAAGCACTGTGATGGGCTTGGGTGCCCTGATAGCTTAACAATGTTATGGTACCGCATGAGGTTTTGTGAGAGGAAACCATGGTTTGTTATGTGCTGACAGCAGACAATGTTTAGACATTTAAATCTATATTTGGGGCCTGTGAGATAGCTCAGTGGTCCAAAGCATCTACTCAGGCAAGGGTGCAGGGAGTTCAAACCCTGGCCCCACGTGCCATGCTAACTCCATCCCCAAGGTGGGCTGATCTGGCCACTAAATAAATAAATAAATAAATAAATAAATAAATAAATAAATAAATTTGTATTTGCACAGAGAGTCAAGGTTTAGTATCAGATTTGCATTTCTACAATCCATATTTGTATACTTAGCTTGGCAAGTTTAACTGAAGAGTTCTTATTATACAAGAGTATATAGTTGGCCTTCTTACTTACTCCAAGAGTACACACAGCTCTTCTACTCCAAAATTCAAGAAGCCTAAATATTACAAAGAAACCTGTCTTTTGAAGTACAATGTGAAAGTGACTCGAACTCTCAACCATATGCAGAAGGAGCTTGAATTTTGTGGTTCATTCTGATTTATGGAATCTCATTGGTAGACCTTGTATGTCTTCATACCAAACCCAACTATTTCCACACAAAAGCAAATGAAGAGAATAATCACAGGCCTAAGATCTACTACATTAATAACACAGACCATTTAGAAGTGCATATTAGAGACATAGCCATGCTTATACAAATCCCTATTTTTTTCAAATTTCATCCAGGATCCTGCTGTTACCCCAACTTACCTACTTTTGCTTTCTAAAGTAAACTAAACAAACCAACAATGTTTCTCACATTAATATCAAAATATTATTTCCATTTTCTTATAAATGGCATGTTATTTCTCTTTGTTCTTGCCTCTCCTGTGCATTAATTTTCATCTCCATAATTCTGCCCCTAATCTTTAATGTCTCTTCATATCCCTATGCACTTCCTTTGCATTATTTGGTTACCATCAGATATCTTTCTAAAACACAAATGTAGGTCTAGACTCCTGAAAATATGGGATCCCTCATGAATCTTGTTAATAAAGCAATTATGTTTTTATTAACACATAAGACAGTTTATAATAGCACCATAAATGGCTTTTTTCTGATGAACTTTTCAACTTAAACACATGAAAATGATTCAAAATTTTTATATCCCTAACTTACTTAATGTTATGAGTTCAGTGCCAACATTTTAAAATGTCTTAAAGCTTAGTACACTTCAAAATCAAAATATCCCAAATCACATCCATTATTTTTGTTATTTTATCATCCCAAAAGAATTCTCCAAGGTTTAGTAAGTGATATCCATGTTGATAAGAAATAGATAATACTAGAGAAATATTTAAAACAGAATTTGTTTTCTAATTGCCCAGAAACAAATGTCTGTGGAAATTTAAGGAAACTCTAAGATTACTAAATAATATTTCTTTTTCAGTTTTGCTTGTTTGGAGTAGGAAGAGTTATCTAGTTAAGCCAATTTTAAATTTGCATCATTGACTGATTTAAACTGAAAATAATTTGTTAAGTAATGCTCAGTCTAAGTTGGAGCACTTGAGTGGCCTTTCTAAAAAACAATGTAAATTGTTATACATAGCTATAGGACAAAGCATAGCACCTCAGACTTCACAGCTAGACAAATGCTACCTTTCTCAGTATCCCTTTCATATACCACTGTTTGCTGGAAAAAGTTGGGCATAATTTGCATAGAGACCAAATGGCTTTTAAAAAGCTCATAGATTGAGAGCATCACTCTTCCTCCTCCTCTGTGTCTCCATGTATGTTGTGGAGGAAGTGGGGAAGGCACCCAGGGCCTTGGCGCTGAATTGTGTCCCTTTTCATGCTTATTTTATGTCAGGATCTCTCTGAGTTGCCAGGCAGGGTTTAGATTCATAATCCAACAGCTTCAGCCCTCCAGAGTGCTGAGATTTCAGGTGTGTCTCATGCCTGGCCATCTGTTTCTATTTTGAGTTTCCACATTATTAAGGTTAGAGTTGCTTTCTGATAGATCAATATGCAATTCATTTAACAGGAAAGAAAATCACTTTCCATTTTGCATACCCCTCCCCAAACAAAATGCATGACAAAGTTGTATTTTGTGATGACAGAGGAGGAGCATAGACTGGAGAAGGGACCTAAAGCCAAAGGCTGCCTAGTCTGTTGTGTGGAGCATTGGCCCGAGCATACCATGTGATTGAGTCCTGACCCCTCCTTGACCTACCTAGACCAGGACAATGAGGTTTTGGGCAATAATAGTTTAGCCATATACTGCATGAGTAGGAATTAATGTGACATAATTAGTGATTAAACACAGAATCAATGGCCAGATTGCTGAATTCAAAACATGTCTGGAGAAAGATATTTGTCCGTGGCTCAGCTGGCCCACCTGGTACGTAAGGACATTAATGTGACATGTTACCTAGGGTTCTCACAAGATGAAATTAGTTGATATTTTAAAAAGGCTTAGAATAATCTCTTATATATACATTAAGCCCTAAGAAAGTGTTTTTTTGAAAGTTGAGCATGGCAGTATGGGCTGTAATCTCAGCACTGTGAGAAGTTGAGGCCAAATGATCACAAATTTGACCCTAGAATGGACCATTTGGTTAAGACCCTGTATCAAAATAAATAAATAAATAAATAAATAAATAAATAAATAAATAAAAATAAAACAGGTCTTGGTGTACAGCTCAGGGTAAAGGCCCTGGATTTGATCTTTAGTAGCTAAAAAAGTATTATTTAAATAGTAAACAAAAGAAAGTATCAGGAAGATAATATGGCATAACAAACTTGTTCAAGTATATAATTGAGGAGGTTGGATCATCCTGTCACCTGAAATCAGAGTTGTTACGCAAAGATTAACATATCTATCACTTTAGTTTTTAAATAAACTGTCTTGAAACAGTTTCATTTTAATTTTGTTTCTTTGTCCATGCATGAGTATTTTGAAAATCAGAAATCATATTGGTTCCTGACGTCTTATTTAAAATCCATAACTGAAGTCTCCTTGGAGAATTCAAATTTTCCCCGCTACGACTTATAATCCAATTATCTGAATGTACAGGCAGATGTTACGGTGTTGTTACATGGTTTATATCTTCGGGCTTGTGTGTGCAAGTACTCAGATGTATGATAAGTCTGGCAAGTTTCACTGCTGCTTTATAATCAACAACAATCTAGAAAAGTGAGCTGTTCACAGAGGCCCATTAGAAATGAAATACAGCGTTTCTTTCTCTGCCTTGTTTTGTGGCCTGAAACCAGGCATAGTCCCATCTCGTCAACCTCATCGATACCCTCAGACATTTCCTCACCTCCTTTCACAAAAACTAAAAATTACTTTTTAGTTTTAAAAAGTACATTGTTGGCCCCTCCCAGTAACCATGATGAATGACAACATCAGGGAAATAAACAGCATTAGCAAATTCAAACATGATGTTTTACTTTAATTGCCTCAGACACCTGAAAGACTGAAACAACTATTATATTCCTAGACAAGGTTAGCCTTTGTATGAAAACCAGTCTTGTAAACTCATGAGATTTATGTATTTAGTAATCGTACTTAGGAGGTCATTGTAAAATAAAACAGTATCTTTTACAACTGAAGCAGAAATGAAATATTATTTTGCAAAATATTAATGCTTAATCTGAAGTGTATCTAAAATGACTGTTATTATCTTACTCATCCCAGGGTTATATTTAACAGTTTGGGTCTCTGGAATTGGACCCCAAATCAATATGAACCTAAAGTATAGACAATTATGACCCTAACACCGCTGAAAATTTTTTAGCCCCCACTTGATAATTCTGTATTATTACTTTACATCCAAGTCTTCATGTTGTAGACCTTGATTTCTCAACTTCTACAGATAAGGAGGATAGAGCCAGAAGAGAGATGTTAGTTTGTCACCTGAATGGGCTTAACTCTGTACATACATACACACTCTCTCTCTCTCTCTCACTGTCTCTCACACATACACTACAGCATTATAAAAAAGCATGTGCCATTGAATTTAAAAATATTGGGACTAAGATGGAATATAGTGGCAACAGTCAGATCAGTTAGTTTCCCAATGTTGTGGAAAAATACTTAAGAAAATCAATATATAAAGAGGAAAGGATTACTTGGCTTCCTGGTTTCAGAGGTTTTTGTCTGTGTTTGTTTGGCTTTATTGCCATGGTGCTATGGTGAGATAAGACATTGTACCAAGAAATGTGTGATGGGAGAAACTGCTCACCTCGTGGAAGCCAGGAAAAAGAAAGCGGAAGTAGCAGAGTCACGGCAACCTATCAAGGGCATACTCTAGTTATTGGAGGTCTTAGCACTGGTCCCCATCTCTTCAAATTTCGATCACCTCCCAAGTTGCACCACTGCCTATCCACCAAACCTTCAGCCCATAGAACTATGGGAACACTTAAGATGCAAACCATATAATATCGGATAAATGAAATACCTATTTTTATTCACCAGTTACTTTTTTTTTGTATTTTAATGAAGGGCCTACATTCAAGGTCCTTCATTACTAGAAGGGTATTCAAGGTCTCATTACTAGATTGGACTCATAGTGATCCACCTGCTTACAGCCCCCAAGAGCTGGGATTACAGGTATGCACCACCATGCCTAGTCTCAATTGCTGTCTCTGCATGCCCTGGTGGGGCTGGCACAGGAGCACTGGGGATTGAATCCCCTGCCCTTGTGCCTGCTTGCAGGCACTTTGATCCTTTGAGCTATTTGGCCTACCCTCACCAGTTAATTCTTGTAAACTCTTGAGATTTATGTACTTAGTAATCACGTTACCTATGAAAAAAACATAAAACATACAAATTGAAGTACTGATAGGTATGTTATTCCTTTTAAGTCAGAAAATGCACATATAAGATCTATAAAATTTAGAATATTTTGACCTAATAAACTCATTTTTGTTTAAGAATCTTTGGATTTATTTTAGAAAGACTTCATTTATTTGAAATTGTATTTATTTTCAGCGTTCCAAAAGAATATGGAAAATAATTCTCCTCCTCCTTTTGTGCTCTCTTCATTTTGAAGCTGACATATAGTTGAATCTGTGTGCTCTTTTATTACCTCTTTTTGATGGAAGAGAATCAACTTGCAAGGGCGCAGCATAAATGCAGAGGCAGCTAGAAACAAGGGAACCAAATCAAAACCCAGTGGTTGTCCTTCTTAACATGTACAAGAAAGAAAGGTGTGACAGAAGTGGTGACAATATGTATCACATGTCAACTAAAACCAGATTTCAGAAATTATGTCTGCATCATAAAATACATGCTAGTATACTTGATATTAAGCATGTTTAAGAAAAAATCCACTAGAACTTTGTGCGATATCCTATCCTCAAACTGTTAGAAGTCCTGGTCATTTACTTGCCA
>NDGN011528268.1:5572-16200 GCA_002564285.1 Tympanoctomys barrerae
CTCTCTCTCTCTCTCTCTCTCTCTCTCTCTCTCTCTCTTTCTCTCTCCCTCTCTCTCTCTCTCCCTCTCTCTCTTTCCTCTCTATCCACCCATTCTTAAAGCAATTTTAGCAAGAGGAAATGGAATAGGTGGTCATGGTATTTTATACAGAAGGGAGATTAGGACAAATGCATCATCAAAGAGTGGACAGTCTAGTATCTTGTAGAGGCTGCACTGAGATTGGAACGCCTGAGGCAGGTCCTATAGCCACAGCTTGCCAACTGCTTGTCTGAGAAAACCAAGTTAAATTTTAAGATAAATTTAAAAAACAACATTGCAACAATTCTGTGTACACATTATTTTTCCTGTTATACCTCCTTTGCCTTGTGTACCTTATGGGGAAAAGTGTTAGGAAGAAGCCCCAAATGAAAAAGGGACTTATCACCTACAACTCTTCATTTCCTCTTTTCAGTGAAGTGAAGTTCAAGTATCTCAAGTGTTATTCAGCAGTGCCACTTTATAATTTTATTCTTACAGCTTATTCTTTGACTATCTTTGTGATATGTTACAATTTCTTTTTCTGAGCCAACTTTGGTCTATTATATAGCTGGAGAGTCCTGGTACATATAGAAAATTTTGAAACACATGTAATAGTTTTTCAGATTCTTTTGCTACTTTATTCTTAAGAACTAAAGATTCAATTGTATTCACACATTCTGGGATGGGTTCATGGAGCAGTGGCCAGAACCCTCATCCTGTGCCCACCAGCTCAAGGAAGAAGATTTTCTGTTGCTACTCTGACAAAAGGTTTTCAGATTGGGAGGGAAGCTGCACATTTCTTTTTTCTTAGCTTTTAGTAACATAGTAGAGATGGACATTCTGTGAGTTGTATTTTTTCAGAGAAATGTATCATGCTGGGACTATTCACAGTAGAGCTTCATATCTACATTATTTGTGTTAGTTCAGATATATAAAAATAGATAATACTTCTATCAGAAAACTCTATTTGAAATATTTACAGTGTATGTATATTAGAAAAAGTTGAGTTAAGGTACAGATATTACAACATGTGATTAAATTGTTGAGTGGGGGAGTATTGCTGGCACCCTCTCAATTAGAAGTGAGGCACATGTGTGAGGAAGAGTCCACCCCTTGGAGATAAATATTTTATCATGCAAATTACAACTGAATGGTGAAATAGGGCAGACTGACTTGTAACTGGTTTTTAAAATTATTTTTAATTTCTTTGTAGATAATGTACTATTTTTATTGCTTGGACCTAGCATGGGGGAGTAAATCAATTTTACTATTTACTGACCTAACTGGTTGTTGGTTGGGGCTTTGTTCTTAGTTGTCCTATAACCAGCTGAGTTTTCTTGGATATACCAATCCCTATCTGAGTATATTTCCTTTCACGAAAAGTTAGAAACTTGCAAATTTAATGTTTATGTATTTGTGAAGATAGACACGTATATCAAGAGAAGCTTTGCCACCAGCCATCACCTGAATGTCTGGGACAAGGACCACTACTCCATAAACATTGTCATCATCCCTCTCACTTCTCATCTATAGTACCACATTTTTACTAAACATTTACTGAAAATTTTAGTTGAGAAGAAACCTATAATGATTTGTTTCTAAACATCTACCAATTGTGAAAAAGGGTCAACAGGGAACTATTTTCAAATGAGATAATTCTGCTAGCCAAGAAAAATCTTTTCTCCATCTTATGTCTTAGGAAACTATGAACTCTCAATGATTCTCCCTCATTCCTTGCTTAAGTGGTGAAAAATATCTTTCCAAAATTAGATTAAATGGGGTAATATGTGGATAAATATGCATATAATATTTTAATGAGGGGAGTAAACTCTGCTTTCCTTCATTACATCTTCCATTCATGTTGTTCTGAATTTAGAGTACTGAGGAAGTTGTTAAATTACATTTAATAATAGAGCAGGATGTTTAATGTACATTAATTAAATATCAGCTGATGGTAAAGGGAGTTCTTGCTGAGTATGAATAAAGAGAGAGAGAGAGAGAGTTCTAACTGCCATGTAATTAAGCTGAACCTGCAGAAACAATATAGGTGCGATTACTTTTTTATTAACATTATACTTACATGTGATGTGGAAGCATTTAATTACTCTGGAACTCTTATTATATTACTCCAAGTTGCTCTCACGTTGAGTTGGTCTCTGTTCCAGTAAACACGATAGAGCAGCCCGATTTCCACTGTTTCTGAGCATTTTGATTTTCATGATGTGCAAATGGAGAGCCTTTACCCCGTCACTGTGCATCAGTGCCACAAGATAACTAGTATGCTACCTCTATTTCCTGTTAATGCTTAGAATGGGGAGCACCAAAAACTTCAGAAAAGACTAGAGACAGAGGCATGAATGTTTCATTTATCTGGTTGTGGCATACCTTGGAAATGTCACCGCTGATAACCAGGACAAGTTACAAAATGAAAAATGAGTTGGTTTCCTCCTTGAGGTTGGCAAACCAGTTAGTAACCTGGAGTTTCTTAGAAATCCACTCTCTGAGGTTCGATTTGCCTTTCATAATTCCTAATTTATTTGAGTGCATATTTATTTACTAAGCTGTAATTATTATTTTTGCTGGCCATTGGGATATATTTTGGAGTTACATAATAATGAGAGAATTTAGCTGTCTATTTTTGTTAACCTGGGAGAGGTACATGCCCTTTTAGGTCACACCTCTAGTGACACACTTCTCCCCTCTGGAGCCTTTGGACTGATTCCAGCCCATGTTCAAATGCAAATCTCAGCAAGTTGAAGATCTCAGTTAAACTAAAATATGACAGAACTTCATGGTACTACTCTGTACATGGTTTTTAATTAATGTAATATTCCTCACTTGATCTATCTAGTCCTCTACTGATCTGGTTAGAGGCAAATGAAAACTCATTCATTGTGGAGACAATGTATGAATAGCCAACTGTTTGGTAGCTCTCAGTCTGATGAATGCTAATGAGAAAGAGTTTATCAGAACAATTTCAGCCACTCGAGAGACAAGTAGGCAATTCTTAACTGATCCTAGCTTCCCACCTGGAGAGGTAAAGTGTTAGTAAACTGAGACACAAGCCATAAAAATAAATATTATTAAACACGACTCAAAAGCCAGCCTTACCACATTTTCCCCGTTGCTATGGTTACACTTGAAAACTAGATGGTTTTCTTTCTTCTCTCCTTTGTCTAAAAATTGAGACTACAAATATGTATAGAAGGTGTCGCCCATTTCCAGCTCAAGATTCAAATGGTGTTCAAAACTAAGTACAACTTCAGGAAGCCAAAGTGATGTAGGTAGGCATCAAGACATCTGCGGTTCTACTGTTCCCTTCTTACCCATGACTAAGTACCAAGTTTTTTCCTATGATTTTATGACAGAACTGTCATCATGCTCTTCAATTCTTATAGCTGGACCTCATTTTCTTGGGTCCAGAATTGCTAACTTGCCCACACTCATTTCTCTTTAGCATTCAAATAGTGGCAGTAATTCCATCAGAACTCAAAACTCAAAAGCAATGGAGTAAAATTTATACCCAGAGCTGCTTGACCTTTGACCCTGGACTGTTTCTTAGTTGAAAGGCTCTGGTGCCCTTTAGACCTTTCCTGTTCTGCCAGGTTTCTGAGACTCAGAATTTTGTCACTTTTTTTTCAGTATCTCCTTTGAAGTTTTGTTGGGAAGCGTGTATCCTCAAATCTTAGCCACAGTTTTATGGACCAAAGTAAACCAACAAACAAAAACTGAATACAATTTTATTTGACAATTCCTTGACACAGTAATAAAAATTATTTTATAGAGTGGAGTAAGCCACTGGTTATTTATGTAGCTTTGTTTACGTTCATGAACTATACAGATTGCCAACTGGTCATCAACTTGTTACACCCAGCTGAACTGAACTAGTGTGGTACTGGGGTGGAAGGTCCACCTGAGGATCACCAGTAGCATAAGGTGCAGAACTAGAGGAGCTGTTTGTAAACTGTTGGGTTGCTGTTTGGAGAGCCTAGTTCTATTGGGCTATTCTGCTGGAAGACTTTGCCAAACTGGGTTTTGCAATGAAGTTGGTTGTTCTCATCAGAGGAGCTCAGGACCTTGTTGTCACTTAGCATAGCTACAATTTATTTTGAGGAGTTCTGGTCCTCATACTAAGCATTGCTTGCCGGATTCAGAGGGGAAGTTGGTGCACTGCTCAGCCTCATTGAAAAGCTTGTCACATCAGCTTTCCTGATGAGAACTCAGCTTTCCTCATCACTGGAGGAACTCGGAACCTCACTGTAGCTATTGTACCTCTAGTTCTTACCTTGAACATTACTTTCTATCCTAGTTCAGATCCCTCAGCCTGCTAGCACAAATCCTTTATCCCACTGACATACTTTCCATCTTCCACCACTAACCCTTGGTCCTTTCCAGTGCAGATCCCTAAAACAGACCTTCAGGAGACATTGCCATGGGCTCTAGGCCTCCAATTGGACTTGTGAGAGGCATTGGAACAGGCTCTCATTCTTCAATTAGACTAATGTAGGACATTATTGTGGCATGTAGGCCCTTAGCTGGAGTCTTTTGTCTTTTTTGTGTGGATAGATTTCTTGCACTCATTGTATATGATTATTTGTGTGATTCATTATCAAAAATGTTATAAAATGTGTCCAGTATTGTGCTGTTACCCTTGAAAAATCCCCAAATCTTGACACACAGTTACTTGGGAGACTAATGCAGGAGAATCTCTTCTGCTCAGAAGTTGGAAGCAAGTCTGGAAAGCATAGTGATAAACCATTAATTAAAAATACAGACATGGTTTTTAAATGGATAAATAGAGAGAAGTAGAATCCTGATTTCTGATAAATTAGATGCTGCAAAGATTAAGTAATTTGATGGAATGTGTACCTTAGGAGTTGTAAATGGCAAAGATTTTTAGTACTAGGTTGATGGCTTTAAAACAGGGCAAGCACTAGTTAGTGTGGGACCTTGTGATATAGAGGAATGAAACCCCAAGCCTGAAAGGTACTTGGGAGGAGTTCGTGTTTGCTAAAATTGTGAAATTAATTTTAAGAACAATGGAGGTTAAGAGCAGAAAATACTTATTAGTGGGAAGAAAGCATCTGTCTAAGAAAAGGACAGAAGGGAACCTAAGTGGCTTGCCTAGGACTCTCTATTCTAGGGGCTTTATAGAGTGAAACCATGAGGTGAGGTGGATTTAAGGTGGAAAATATTGGAACTTGCTAGGTGGGCATGGCATGAGGTAGGACAAAATTATGAACCACAAATAAGATTACAAGTATAATTGTTCAGGTAAAATGGATTAAATGGGGATCAAATAGGGAAGCCAGTCATGTAGCAAGTGGGCATGAATAGAGAGCAGGGGCTTTTCCTGTAGGGGCTGGGTTAGTGACTCTTCCGGGCTTTTTCAAGGTGATTGATACCTATTTAGAACATCAGTCCCTGATGACCATCCCTAGGGAGGTAAGTGGTTGCATCCATTTAAACTTTGTCTTAAGGTCTAGCTCACAGCAGGGATGCCTGCTCCCACACAGTTGCAAGGCCTCTTGTCTTCCACTTTGGGTCCTTTGAGGTCTTAGCCCTCTCTGAATGCCTATAGTATTTCTAGCTAACTCAGCTGCCTACAGCTCTTGGAAAAGTTATTTTGTGCCCCAGTATTGTCCTCTGTAAATGGTGATAATTATATCTTTTATTAGGTTGTAGTGAGCATTAAAATAATTTTTATAGGTAAATTGCAAACCTTTTCCTATGTCAGTAGGTTCTGCATACATATTCAATCAACCTCAGTTCAAAAAGATTATTAAAATAAATTACATCTAGGATGAATATGAAAAGACTTGCTTTGTCATTATTTCCTGAACAATACTACATAACACATGATTACATAATATTTACATTGTATTTGATATTACTAGTAATTTAGAGATGATTTAAAGTACACGGAAGGATGTGTGAAAATCATAGACAAATACAATACTAGGTTATGTCAGCAGTTGAACATTCATAGGCTTTGGTAACTGTGAATGTCTTGGGACCAAGCCACCACAGATGCTCATGGATGGGTTAGGAGTCGGAGCTCATCCATTGAGGTTAATACAGTACTTATTACATCAACACAGAAAAAGCCATGTTTGTGAATCCTGTTAGCATTATAGTACTTGGTATGTAACAGTCACAGTAATGACTGTATAGAAGTATATCCATGACTGCTATGTGACTAGGTGTTCAATCACCAGTAAGTTACCTTAGACCTTTGCCCTTTCTGACCTCAACAGATGAGCTCTGGTGATAACTGGGAAAATCCCAAAGGACTGTGAGATCATGAGGAGCCGCGCGAAGTCCTAAGAATGAAAGAATCTCTCAAGATCAAAGATTTTCTGTGTTTGGGATTTGTGTTTACAAATGACGTGATTGAAAAAGCATGTTGTCACTACTTTTTCCTCCAGAGGGTGATTCACAGAAATCATTTAACTACTCACTTTTGTGCTATATCAAGGACTTTTGGATGTCAAGTTTCTTTTAAATTATTAGGGCCAAGAGTTTAAAGGTATTTGCTTCTAAGTCAAACATAAATTGGATCATGGTACTACATCTGCCTAGTTGAAGGAAAGATGAACCGAATCCCTGGGAGCATTCAACCATATCCCAGGAAGTTCAATATTTGTCTTGAATGTATTACAATACCTTCCGCACTTGATATCAAAAGTTGTGGTCACAAATGTATATATTATTTTTGCCCCATAAATAACTACTTTTTCAATTGTAAAAAGTTCACTTAAAATATTCATGGACATCGGTATCACAATAATATTTGAAAAAAAATCCAATTTTCAAGATGGATTTTTACAACTAATCTACTCCAGATTTTTTCCAAGTAGAGAAGCTGAGGCTTAGAAAGCAGCTGTATCTCGTCATCCCTGATATCATTTGGCTCTCGTTTTCTACCCCCCAACACAATGGTCTCTATTATTATTTCTCTTGAGATGTCACTGGCTTCAACTGTGTCAAATGAGCAAAACTGTGGCTGAAAAGAACAAGGAGTGAACGTGGCATTCAGTGAGTGATCCCTAGTCCTCACGAGAATCCTGCTTACCTGAAATATTAATGGGCAAACAGAGGCCTCACTCAGGTAAACAAGCACAAGACACAGACAAATGTCCCACAGTGACAACAGTTGCATTGTTGGAGCTCTAAGAATAAAGCTTGGCCTTGTATTCTGTTTCTGGTGACACAACCTGGTGTCTCATTAGATGCACAGACCTTTTGTCTTTGAATCTATTACTTCCTCCTGTACTCCTGCATAAGATTTGCAACTATAATGCCTTCCTCCAAGAGTGAGCTTTGAAATAGAGATTAGTGTATCTAAATGTGCCCATTATATTTCTAAATGTGACCTATTTCTAAAAATACGCTTAAGAAATCAGCCCTCAACTATTAAATTGTAAGGCACAATTAATAATTCATTTTTATTAATACAGATAATTCCTCTGGGTCATTTAAAATGCATATGGCAGTGCAGTAGGAGCCAAGCCAACATAAATTCATTTCATTTCAGCCTGACCATTTTTTCTAAGAAACTGGGCAGATCTAGGCAACCTGACATACTACAGAGCAAAAAGAAAAATACAGTGTTACAAAATTTTAAAAAAGACATGTAAACAACAAATAAATCTTTATTTGATGCCTTTAAAATATTGAAACCATAAAGAAAAAGTTCACCTTTAGAAATAAGATGGAATATTACATTTCCAAATTTTTTCACTCCTGGTAAAGGAATATCTGATTTTTCCAAACTCCAAAATGATCATTTACATAGCAAAATCTCCTGTCCTAATCTATAATTACAGACAAATGTCAAATGTTGAAGACAACAGAAAACCCAAGCTCATTTTATTAGCAAAGCCTCAGTAATTTCAAGCATGGTGCTCTCTAAGCTTCAAATAAACTCCCAGATATGTACTGCAACAAAATAAAATTCCTAAAATGGTATGGAAGAAAGCATGGCCCTGTCCTTGCAGAGAACTGAAGACCAAGGGAGCAGCTTACACCAGGTAATGAGTTCCCCTCCCTCAGGCATGAACTGGACCTCAAAGCACTGGACTGGCCTCCACCTTATGGCCATCCTCCTTGAGGATCATCAGATGCTCCTGCAGCTCCGGATGCCTTCATTGCCTACAAATAGGTAAGACCACAAAGCTTCCCAGGTTCCCTGAGTAATGTACCCAAATCAGCAACAGGTGCTTGAAACATAGACCCATGAAACATCACACACATTGGTGTGTTAATTTCAGCTAATTCCTTTATTTCTCTTAGGATATCAAATAAAGTTTCCCCATAAAGAATGAAATCATTCAAGATTCTCATCTGTGAAAGGAGAAAAGCAGGGAAAGAAGGAAAGGGAAAAATATGTTTACATATATATACAGGATAGTTTGGATAGTGGTACTGAGGATTTCTACTGGTCTACTGAAATGAACAGTTAACGACTAATTTTTTCTTCCTTTTAATTTTTTTTCCAGTTTTACACATTTATATCTGGTAATCTGAACAAATAATTTGAAGACAACAATATGCAATATAACAAACATTACTGAATTCTTATCATTTTGTGTAGTGCAATTCTGTATTTTTTCTGTTTTTTGTTAATATTTTTCATTCTCTTTTAAAAATAATCAAAAATAAAATTAAACAAAATAAAAAAGAATGGAAACATGATTTCCATATTGGGAGCTTTAATAGGTGATAATCTGAAGTGTACATTTATAAAAAAATCTTAGGACCAAACTTAGAACTGGTCCTTACTCCATCTCTCTTTTTAGTCCACACATATCACAAGTTCTACTGGTTCTGCATTCAAAATACTTAAAGAAAATAGCCAGCACAGACAAGACTTTACTGCATCTGCCCTCAGCTAAGCAACCATTACCTATTTTATGAATTTCTTCATGATTTTCTTCCTTTTGCCCACATGGCTGTGTAAATCTTTGATCCATTTTGGTTTCAGTTTAGCAAATGGTGAGATACATAGATCTAGATCCAATCTTTTGCATATGGGTAGCCAATTTTCCAAGCACAATTTTTGAAAAAGCTATCTTTCTTCCAGTGTATGTTTTGTCCCTTTCATCAAATATCAAATTCCCTTCAGAAAGGATTTAGCTCATGACCATGATGGCCATGGGACTCTTCTAAGTTATAAGCCAGGCACATCATGCATCTCAAAACTGTCCAATAGCTTCACTGACGGGAACCTAACCTTCACTGCTGCACTGATATTATTTCCTTATACACTTCCACTGGTTTCTCCCTTTCTAACCCTACTGACTTTTGTGCTAACTTGTAAATATATCAAGCAACCCTTTCACTCTTGACTTTTGAAGTTTCAGGCAAAATGGAGCATATGACATTCCTTTAACTTCTTAAAACTTTTGTTCAGGTGGTCTGATTTTGAAAATAAATTTCTTGACTAATCCTAACAAATTATCAAACATCTCCTTTTCCACACACTTCACTGGCTTTGTCCTTAGCATTTGTCACCACCTGAGTTGTTCGAATTGACATATTCTGTAGTTCCTTTAATTATAAGCTCTCTGAATGTAAGAGACTTCATTGTAATGTATCTACATTTATAACACTGCTCTATCTACCATTCACTCAATTTACATTTGTGGAATAAAGGAAGATTGAAGAATTGGTCTTATTGACATAAATGAATTAAATCCGTTAGGAGTGCTATTTGATATTTGATGTAGGGACTGGAAGAAAGATAACTTTTTGAAAAATTGTGCTGGAAAAGCTGGCTATCCATATGCAAAAGATTGGTTCTAGATTCATATATCTCACCATATGCTAAACTAAATCCAAAGTGAATCAAAGATAGAAATGTAAAAAGAGAAACCTATCATCTGAAAGTTAAATATATAATACTTTTGGAGAGATAGACATAGGCGAGGACTTTCTGAAGAGAACTCCAACTGAACAAGAAAAACTTCAAGAATAAAAAATGGAATCACATATTTAAAAGCTTCTGCACATGAAAGAAAATAATCAACAGAGTAAGGTGACATGTAGGAATACAAAAAATTGCATTCTTTTGGCAGAGCATTAATATCTAAAATATGTGTACAACAAAAAATTAAAATGACCACTTGAAATAAAAGACCTAGTAAAAATAGGCAACTGTAATGAACAGACTCTTCTCAGATAAAGAAAGACAAGTTGTCAATAAACATATGAAAAAATGTTCAACATTTCTTAACCATTAGAGAAATAAAAATTAAAACAACACTGAAATTCCATCTTACTTTAGAAAGAATGGTTGTAGTAAAGAAAATAAATAGTAATGAATATTAGGGAGGTTTTGGGATAAAGGAAACCGTCCACATTTTAGTATGACTATAAAGCAACTGTTGAAATCAGTTTGGATTTTGGCAAAATGGAGCATATTACATTCCCTTAACTTTTTAAAATCTTTGTTCAGATGATCTGATTTTGGAAAGAAAGTTCTTCATCAATCTTAACAAATTATCAAACTTCTTTTGCTTAATCCTAACAAAACTAATTTTGGAACTTCCGTTTGTCCTATCTATCCCCCTCTAGGTATCTTCCCCAAGGCATTAAACTTATCAGTT
>NDGN011528281.1:0-10510 GCA_002564285.1 Tympanoctomys barrerae
CAAACCCCGGTTCTTGAGCTTGCCTAAGAAGGCTCAATTGATTACTTTCAGAATATGTGTATCTGAGAATATTTTGTGCTCACACCACACCAAAACACAAAAACATACCTGCTTTTGTCCTTTTGCATCCTGGGTATTCTTTGTTGTGAAAATAACTTCCTTGGGGCCCGGAGATGGCTCAGTAGAATAAGCGCTTCGCTGGCAAGCACAAGGGTCTGAGTTCAATCCCCGGTCTGGCCAATAAATAAATAGAAAATAACTTCCCTTAGGATATGCTTGTTTTGTAAATTTGCACTTCATAACACAGAGGATACAGGGCTTTTTTAAAATAGTTTTTTCTCATATTAAATTGAAATGATGATAAAGAACATAAACAGATTTCCACTTCAGTGGACTACATTAAACAGTGAACTTAGTGTGACAAAGTTTTGCTTGCATGGTAGAGGCAGACTTGAACCAAAATAAAATCAGCAGTATCAGTATACAGAAAAACAGAGAAAACTGCCTTTGTAGGCTCTCTATGACATGATTTGGGTTCTCTCTGTTTAATACTCTGCAAATTACCACAAGAGAAAATGCTAACAAGTCAACAGCCAACTAATACTCTCTTATCTGGACTCTCGCGCCCGCGCTGAGGGGACTTGAACTGAGGAGCCATGTAGGGTGGCCTTGGGCCCACTTCCAAGCCCAAAACTCTGGTAATTTGTACCGTTCTGCCTTCCTCCTGCATACTCAACCAAAGGGAAATGGAACGTGGAAGGCATCCTCTCAAGTGGATGGAGCAGGCAATTAAAAGAATGAAATAGAATAATTATAAAAAGTTGGCTCAGGGAAACGAGCCAACTCGTTCCCCACTCAAAAGAAGAAAAATATTCCTACAAGTAAATAGTAGTTGTCACTTAGATGACTGAGACATCCAGGAGTTTGGGGAAATTAGGAGGGTAATTGGAAGAAAAGAGCAAAATGGATTAATATGCTAGTTTTCCAAAGACGTATTAAACCTGCCTAAATTTCTACCCTGACTTCTCTAGGGAAATCAAATTGGAGGCGCTGGACCTCTTGGGGAAAGGTATCCCCACAGCATCCCATGATTTAAAGTTGACACTAGAAGTTGAAGTTTATTTTTTCCCCCTAATAATTATGCTCAGCTAGGGATACAGAAATTGTGCTTTGGAATGACAGAAGAGTAGTTATTTTAGAAAGAACATTTCAATATCCATGGTAGCTACCTCCTTGCAGATGTGTTCTGCAGAGTGACAGGAGAGTTGCAGGAAGGAGCAAGCTGTCTTTTCACCTCAGGCCGTACAAATGAATCGCATCAGATCAACAGGTATTCACGAAGAGGCTTCTCTTCTGGGCACTAGGGTCTGTAGAGGAGTTTGCTTTTATTTTTTCATCACATGCTTTTAGTCTTCTCCTATTGCTGTTAAAAGGTTCCTTTAGAAGCCAGTGTGGGGCCCGGTGCTTTCACACACCACATGGAGCACCTTCTGTTGGTGCTCAAGGACAAAACATCTGATTCTCTCAGATTAAAGGCGGGAAGATGTGTTTTCCTTTACAGATGCAAAGGTCTCAGGCTCTGGTCGTCTGGTTCCAGGCCAGAAGCGTAGCCATGCAAGGGCGTGGGGGAGGACAGCTGGTCAGTTTACGGCGTCTGGGAAGCAGAGCGCAGGGCGAGAGCCAGCGAGGAAGGGTGTGCACCAGCTGTAGGCCCCTGGGTCGCCCCCAGGGCTCTCTTCCTCCACCTGCGCCCCTTGTCCTAATTCAGCTATGACTGTGTCATTGATTACCCTATTGATGAGGTCATTGCCCTCACAAACTAAATGCTTCTCCAGGAGTTGTTTAATCCAGTCAAGTTGACAACCAAGATTAACTGGTACAAACATCAACTGACCCAGAAAAGAAAGGTATCCAGGCCTCTGACTGTATGGATGCATCTGTATCTACGCATTGTCTGTCTAAAACTCACTGCACACACACAAGCATATATCATGTATAATATATGATATGTAATATATGTAATATATACAACATATATGTTATTTGTTTATCATTCAAATTCGGATATTTTGCTGAACCTCCTTAATGTGTCACCCAGGTTTGCTTCTGGCATATACACTATCACAACAAGAAATCTCTATGGCCTGTCCCAGGAAATAGCACTGATCGAGTCTTGATGATCCCAAAAATTGCCTTCATCTGGTCTTGGGTCTCAACGTGATTCTCAGAACCCTTTTCCCGATCTTCCTTGTGTCTTCCATCCATCCAACACAGCATTCCTGAGGACTCGCCCTGTGTTGGTCACTTTTCTGAGTCCTGCAGTGGAGCAGTGAGCTAGGAAGATGGGCGGCCCTCCTGCCTCACTTCTCCACAGTGGCCGTCTCATTTTGTTGCTAGGAGCTCTCTGCAACTCGCCCTCGTGCTCCTGAGGTGTAAGAGGAAGCAGCATTCCTTCCGGCTCTCTCCGGCAGAGGGCTGCAGGTCCACAGCTGCTTCCATTCCCAAGCAGGTCAGGCCTCGTCCTGCGGCAGTGCACGTGCTGTCGCTGTGGACCCCACCAGGGTGCTGGTGGGGGTGGAGGGCTTTCTATTCTGTTTGTGGAATGAGTTTGCATAGGTGTGTGCCCCTCTCTGGACTCTGGACCCCTTTGTAGTTTTCCTGGAGTTTCACCTGGCCTTCACAGATTTCTTGAAAGGACACCTACACTCTTAATCTCTGCCTCCCTGCTCTTCTGTCCTCCTCTCACCGCTGCTCACTTGTTCCAACTGGATTACAGAGATTGCTCGGGCCAGAGTATCTGACACAAACTCCTTGAGATACTATTTTTCTCTTTCACTGAGCCATTTCTCACTCCTAACCCAGGTCTGCTCCCTTCCCGAGCTCCAGGCCAGTGCTCAACTAATTTTTTAACATTATACTTGCATATCCTCAGACACTTGACACAGCTAGAACCAATACATATCACAGTGAAAAACAGTTTATCATATTACATGATCAATTTTATACTAAACTCTTTTGCATAGATTTTTCCCCTTGGTACATAGCTCCAAAACCCAGGCCATGCATGCTCCTTCTCTTCCCATCACCCCCTCGGAATACCATCTCACATCTCGCTAACTCCCCCTTCTCCACATTTGCTCCGAGTCACCTCCCAGATACTCCCGACCCTCTGTGACTGTCATTCCATGCTATCCCTGGCTCCTCACTTCTGACTTGGAACTTTTTAAGATGTGTTTAGTACAGGGTTGCACTACACAGGTCAGACTCTTAATGATCCTCCTGTGTTCAGCCTCACAAACGCTGGGATTTCAGGCGCGCGCCACCATGCCCAGTCTCAGTCATGTGTCTCAGTGGACCCCGGGGGCGGGCCTGGCACAGCACACCAGGATCCAACTGGTCCTTGCATCCGCCCAATCAGGCGCTTTAATCCACTGAGTTATCTGGCTGGCTGTTCTGACTTGGAAAATTGGAGATATTCTACTTGAATTCTCCGTCTCCCATAATATTGAGGCACTTGTGTCTACACTTAACGTAGTCTTACCTTTGTGCCCTTACATAAATTTTGCCCTGAATAGAACAACCTTTTTGTGTGTGACTGAAGATGTTCTTTTTCTTCAAGACACAGCTCAGGATGGCCTTGAATTGTCCACCTTGTGCTCACTCCTCCTGCCTCTTAGACCTGCAGTTTACAAACCTGAATTGCACGATGAATATTCATTTCATCTGGAGCTCAAGTACTTCATAAAATGGAAAATGGTCCAAGTATAAACCCTGCACTGTGGTCCACTTAAGAGACGCATGGTAGTAGCCGTGCGGACCTACCTGCAAGTGTGAAGCGGCAGGAAGGCGCAAAGCTTTGAAAGAATAAAATCAGTGTTTATTGACCAGTAAGGGAAGCTGAAGGCAGTCTTGATGGCTCAATGTTTATTCCTCAGTACTTTAGTTTCTTCAACTGTAAATGGGGTACTAAGAGCATCTTATAAAATATTTCTGAGCATTCAGTGAGTAAGAATGTATAACTGCAGTAGTTCCTGGACAATAGCAAAGACTATTTGCAAATGAAAGGGCAAATTAATTAAATAAAGCATTGAGACATTTAAGCAAAAGAATACCCTTTATCACCTAGACCTGTGAGTTTGAATATTTGAAGCTCTCAATGGTAACAGATAGCCAGCTGCCACACTACACGCATGCTATAGGTTTGCCACCAATGACCTAGACCAACATGGAAGACTCGAGTCCTCCTCTTAACACCGCATACCTCAGTGTCAGTTCTCCACTGTTTGAAGCTTGGTTTTCTAAGCCATAGAGTGAGCCCAGAGTGCCCCCAGGAGGTTCTCCATGCTGAAGACGGAATGCCTGTGCGGCACTTGATGTGCGCTCGGCTCTTGCCGTCCTCCGCAGTCCCCGGGCACCAGGGCTTCCTGTGAATCACAGCCATCCCCCCCAGTCATTGGGGGAGGATGTGCTACGATTGTGTTTAACTGTCCATTGTGTTCTTTGCGATTTGTTTGTGTGTCCGGGACAGCGTCAGTCAGGTAACCACATTTTCAATTAAGTGTTGATGAATGATCTCCAGCCAATTTATGTTCAGCAAGAACTTACATTGTACTTTGCATATTGCATAAAGTCCAGGAATGGTTCTGTTCAAGGAAAAGACCGTGAGAGTGACTTAAAAACCTATCGGTGATAGGTAATATACATTTCATCACTCTAAAGTCTTAGTAGTCTACTTTAAAAGAGATCATTTTCCCCTCCTTTGTATGCATATTGACACCAAATCCTGCGAAATGGTTTGTTCCTTGCTGCTCAGCCAATGTGTGACAGAGCCAAGACTAGAAATCCAGTTCTAATTGTCCAACACGGCAGTCTTCACAAATAGTCTTGTTTGGCCATGTCACAATCATGAAGGTGCTAGGGGGACTCGCTGTCGAAGTGCCCTTTTTCTGTGCCTCCTGCTATGTCATTTTCCTGTTGCTAAAAGCCATACTCAAATCAGTGCAAACAACAGCAACATCACCAGACAGAGCAGTGTTTCTCTCGTGGTGCTGCTGTTTGCCTGCTTCATGGAGATCGTGTGTAATGAGCTTGGGAAAAACTCAGTTGCAGAGTGGCCCGGATGAAGTGGAGAGCAATGGGTAGCAACTCTGTAAGAAGGATTTTAATTTTATCTTCTGCTCTACAGTGTAAAGTAATATGAAGTGCTGCTAGACACCAGATTTTTATATATATTTTTGAGGACACCAGGCTTATCTGCATTTGTCAATTTGAGAGTACTTGTTTGTAGATATTTTTGGACTTGTGTGTACACTAGATTAAAGTGGAGGTAGTTATGCCCTAGAATTTCAATGCCATGCTGTCCTGTTCATCTGAGCCTAGTGATAGTGCCTTAGAAAATCACATGGCATTAGCAGATAACACAGATGGCGAGGGAGGGAAGTGGAAAGAGCAACAACACCATCAATGATTCACAAATTAATTCCATAAATAATAGGATTTACCTCCTGTGCACCACTTTGAAACCTGCTCCAGTAGCTCGTTTCCCTAGAATGCTTCCCTCTGCTTGTGCCCTTCATCTTGCCTGGTATGCATGTTGAACTGCTGCGCCTCTTTGGTTGGGGCCTGTGTCTCCTCCAGGCTGGGAGTGCTACCCGGACCTTCCAGGGGAAAGCTTCCCCTGCCTGTGAGAGGCCTGGGCCTCCTGCTGTGGATGCTGCTGCAGCCTTCCAGGGAGGGGCAGGGGCAGGATCAGGAACAGCTGGGACCTCTCAGCACTGTGGCTGCAGAGGTGTGCTTCCTGCTCCTGCAGGGCGGGCTTCCTCATGGGCCTGGGGAGTTACCACGGAGGCTGTTCCTGCAAAACGGGCCAACTAGGCCTTGATTCCAGCTTCCTCTTGGTATCTTTGTTGGTTCTCACATTGTCATGAAATTTTGGGTCACGGGTTACCAGGCCAACTTTTGAGGCCTCTCTGGCAGGCTAATACCAGTGATTAAAAGCACCAGGTATGACTGAAATTTTGATTTATTCCTCCTAAGAATCTGATTTCCTTTTCATAAACGTACCTCACACCATGTTTGAACTAAAGATGGATAAGAAGAGATGAGGCCAAAATGTAAGTTATGAAGTAAGCACAGTGACAAAAATTATAAAATAGGAAATTAAGTATTTGAGAGAGATTTTTTAGATGATTTCTGTACAAATATGTATTTTCATTAGACCTAGAGGATATACTCTCATTTATTTTGTTCTGGTCCTGAAAGGTATTATTACCAACTTGAAAAAACTATTGGACATTCACTCTTTCTAGGACAATGTTCTTGAGATTTAAAGCTGGTTTTATTATCCAAAAATTCATTCACCCTTGTCATTAATTATACTTGTATTAGTGATACTTCTTTCTTTCTTTTTTTTTTTTTTTTTTTTTTTTGGTGGAACTGGGGGTTGACCTCAGGCCCTTGCACCTGTCACAGAAGCGCTTATTCCACTGAGCCATCTCCCCGGTCCCTGTATTAGGGATATTTCAACTGGCCAACTTACAATAACATTAAATAGATTTCAGTAAACTATGGTTTTATTCTGTTCTTGTTTTCTCCTTCTAGAAAATATAGTTGGATAGTAATTGGAATACAGGAAAATAGGTTATTTTAAGATATTTTGCGATAGCCAGACATAAGATTACTGTTCTTACCAGACAGACTTCCCCACCGTACTACAATTTGTCTTTTATAGTTGCTTCTTGGTTCTTTCTTTTTGTGTTTTAACTATGAAAATATTTTAGAAGGCTTCCTCCCAAGCGACTGGGGATATGGCTCAGTGGTAAACCTCTGACTTTGCATGAATAAGGCCCTGGGTTAAATCCCTGGAAACACACACACACACACACACACACACACACACACACACACACAGCCCTAGGAAGCTTCCTCCACCATAGTGGAAGGGTGCCATTTCAGTGTGATAATCAGAGTGAACAGAGAAGAAAAGGAGGTGGCATGGTCTTTCTGGAATATTCTGGCATCGTATTTATTACCAATATAGTACTGCTTACCTGTTAAATTCTTTATCGGATCATTTATATGCATCTCTTTTAAAATGCATAATCCTGGGGACTGGACTAGGGATATAGTTCAGTGGTACAATATCTGCCTGGCAACCGTGAGGTCCTGAGTTTGATTCCTAGTACAAAAAAACAAAAAAAAACAAATAAATGTGAAATGCACATTCTTAGACTGGACTTCTTGAACCACTTCTAAGGTTAAATCATGACCAAATACTGGTCATGCTTTCTGAGAGTTGCGTATTGGAGTATTGAAAGGATCGGCCACAGATCAGGTAATAGGACAAATAAGAGAAACAAAAAGCCTCTGGGCTCTTACTTGACTTATAATATAAATGTCCCTCCCATAGGACAGGGATGAATTCCAGGATTTGGATTTGTGGTAGGAAAGTTTTTGAGAAATCTCTTTGTGGTGCGTAGGAGGCTGGGGCTGTGTTTTTCTAAGTTCTTTTGAATTTTTTGAGAGATTATTGTTAATAAAGATTATTGTTCCATTTTTCAAACTATGGTCTTCTTTGTGGTATACTGGAAAATGTAGCTCTTCTCTAGCTTTCTTCATACCTCCTGACCTACCTCACTTTCTTCCCTGCTAGGAAAAAGTACACTGTGTTTGGCCAAGTTGCAAGACCTCCGGGGACAGCCGTGTGCCAAGTGCTCTGTGTAGGAGGCACACTCTGGCCAATTTATTCAGGCAGCAGGTCATCGAGGGCTGTAGGCCAGAAACTCTGTGAGTCCCATCTTAGAGCCTTGGAGCTGCTTGGAGCTGAGCTACTGTTCAGTCTTAGCAAATACTTCCCACCCCACACACGCTGGAGGAGCAGATCTGGCCTGCAGGTGTCAGCGCGGCCCCTCCCAGCCGGCTTTTCACCAAGGCTAGGACTACCCATCCTGGCCAGGGTCTTGTATATAACTGAAACCCACTCATAGCCTGCTTTTGATTCTGTTCTGAGAAAGAAAAAATACAATAAAGTAGTTTGTGCAGCCCTGGCACGGTGAGTGGGCAGATGTCGGTCTTTGAAACTAGGAGTGGTGAGCACCTTGGCAGTGATGTCAGAGCAGTTTTATAAGTCACTGTGTTATGCCCAAGTCTGACTGTTCATTTGCTAATCTGTAGGAGCTGTGGAGCGTATTGTTGCTGCTTCTCAATACATAGTTACGTGATGTAGACTGACTTAACAAAAGTGTTATCAAGCAGTTTGACGCATAGGAACTTTATTAAGGGTTAGTCGAGATAAGACGCCTGCAAATTTGTATTCTCTCAAAAATGGGTTGTGGTTTATTCTTGGAATTCACGTTTTTCTGTCCTTTCCTGTATTGCACTTGAGCTGTTTAGAATCTTGGTTCCAAGAAATCCAGAGCACCTATCATACCACATCTTAAAAAACCTAAAGAAATGCAGAAAGGACCTATTTACAATAGAGTTGAGAACACTCGGTGCTTCACTAGTCTTCATCAGGGCTCTTTCCACTCTTAACAAACTGCCTTTGTCCTGTTTCCTAGTGTATTTGCACCCACACATGATTGGATAAATCACTTGGGTGTAATATTATTATCAACTATTTTTTTCCAAAGCTAATCTTCAGTTTCATTTTCCACAGAACAGATGGCATTAGATGAGCCGAGGCTGTCTCGCAGGCCATCCCAGTGCAGTTCAGAGCCGGGTCATTTCTGACACCTGGATGTCATTGAGGAGCTGGATGCCCTCCCCGCAGGCCAGGGGCAAGGCCTCAACCTGATGACCTTTCCAAGGACTTGGAGATTTTGTTGAAGGTTTTGCTGCTGAAATTTGTAACAGTAGCTTTTGTTTTGTTTTATCTTAATGATTGTGTACAGATAGATCCTGACTGTCTTTAAGTCAGATGTCGTGGGAAAAACTTATCACTCTCTCTTTTTTGGCTGTGCTGCTGTGGGGTGTTCCTTTGTTGCTCTAGATTTGCTGTAGCTGGTCTTGCTATGCCAAGTGCCCTCTCACTACACTGAATTGTGCAATTCTCACTTGGCCCGGCTTAGCCCAGGCATCCTTCCCAGAGCCCAATTGGCTTCTCAAAGGTTGAACACTTTCAGCTCCAACTGCAAATTATGATGGAAGAAAACCATAAAAACTGAAATCCTTCGCAACACAGGGAGAGAAGCATTTTGGACAGAGAATCACATGGACACAGTGGTCCAGTCTTTTTAAAAGTTGGTTTCCCTCCCCAGTTCTCTGCAAGTTTGATCATTTTTATGATCTCTTTTGCTTCTATAACCTTTGATTCTCCTTAGCAGTTATCGGGGAAAGAAATGATAATAACTGTTTCCTCTGAGTGTGTTTTAGGCTTTTTATTACACTGAGTTATAAACTACTTAAAACAAAACATTTTGGCCAACAAGAAAAATAAACTATGTATTGTCTTGACAGAATTTAGGGTTCTGCTTTTGTTTATTTAGCTACTTATAAAGTATGGAAGATGATTGTGTGCAGATAGATCTTGACTATTATCTCTATAATCTTTAAACTGTACTTTGGTTTGTGGCTTCCTTGGATGCTGGTTAGAAGATTGGGTTTTTCAGAGTAGCCCAAAGTGCTTTTCTAGAAAATGATAAGAGATCTGTGTTTTAAGATGATATCTGTGCTTTGCAAACTTTAATATTTACCTCAAGAAGTTAATCTTTTCAGGTCTCTGTCATCCCCATATGTGTGCCCGCCAGAATTCTTGCTCTTATTCATGTAGCTGTGCACCCAAATTTATAGGCTTTAGATGCTCAGATGGTGCTTCTCTGAACTGAGACATCATTTTGCATGCGTTCCTGCATCTTTTTCGGCACTGTGACTCAATATATAGATCTCCAGCTCAGGGATCACTTTGTTCTTACTAGTTCAAGGTTAACAGTACTCTAGGCTCTCTATAAAATTCAGAATAGTCGGGCCAGCCTGATAGCTCAGTTGACTGAAACACCTGCTCAGGCAGAGCGCAGCAGCTGGGGTTCGATCCCTGCAGTACCATGCTGGTCCCGCCCGCCAGGTGCGCTGAGATGGCAGTGAGACTGGGCATGGTGGCATGCACCTGTAACCCCAGCGCTTGGGAGGCTGAATACAGGAGAAGCACCACGAGTCTGATCTGTGTAGCGAGATGCTGTATGCCCTGTCCTAAATACAGGAAAAAAAATCAGAAGAGGCATTAACAAAAAAGGAACTGTGAATTAAGGCCCCCAAAAGGCCAGACGGACAGGAAAACAAATGAGCAGTAGGTGTGCATTTGTAACTGCCCTTCCCCTAAAGACTTGGTACACGTGCCGCAAGGGGCAGCACAGCACGCTAAGTAGGGCACAGCCGCTGATGAGCTGAATGCTGGTCCCGCTGCTGACTATTTGCTGCCCTGTGGCCTTGGTAAAGTCATCTTGTCATTGTCGTCATTTTCTTCTTCTTCTTCTTCTTCTTCTTCTTCTTCTTCTTCTTCTTCTTCTTCTTCTTC
>NDGN011528281.1:10560-31254 GCA_002564285.1 Tympanoctomys barrerae
TCCTCCTCCTCCTCCTCTTCTTCTTCCCCTTCCTCTTCCTCCTCCTTCTCCTCCTTGCCCTTCTCTTCCTCCTCCTCTTTCTTCTTTTGTTGTTGCAGGGTCTCACTAAGCACTGGGATTACAGGCGTGCACAACCATACCCGCTGAGCCCTGAGGGCGGGTATGGCATGTAGTGCCTGGGATTGAACCATCATCCCTATGCTTCTCTAAACTTGTCTAAGTAGGTGCTTTAATCCACTGAGCTGTCTTGCCAGCCCCCAAAATCTCTTAACTCTTCTGTAGGTCACTCTCCGCCTTGATAAAGTAGGGATAATATGACAACTATTTCCTAGTAACATTAGGATTAAAAGTATCAATATTTGTAAACTATCTTAAAACACATTTACTACCAGATACTTTCTTAAATTTAGGAAGTATTTTTAATTGAATATTTCTGTCTTGTTTTTGAGATAACATTTTTTGTTTTCATTTTGAAAACAAGTACAGCGGTGGTGCCTCTGTTTATGAACTTAATTTGTTCCATGATTCTGGAAGAGAGGGCCACATTCGTGTTCCTGTGGGAAAGATGACACAATGCAGCTCAGCACCTGATACAGACAGAATTTGTAAACAAGAGTATCAGCGGTGGTGCTTAGATCCACAAGCGTGGTTGACAAGCGCTTCGTGGACCAAGACATTTCTGTTAATACTTTTCATGAATTAATGTTCAATTTTTCCTTCAAGATAAAGCAACCAGTTATCCATACTAGTTAAGCAATTTTTGTCCTAGAAGACAGGTTAGAGAAAGCACGATCTGTATGAGGATAAGAAATTCACTTTCATTGCCTAGTAACAATAAAACAGTGCTGTAAGAAATGTAAATTGTACATGGTGTCAACTAAAAGAAGCTTAAAGATCATTGCTTAGTTTAAGGTATCTAATTTCTATGTGTCATCTGTCATGATAGTCTAATACTTGGAAGGAAGGTTAGATTATAAATGAATGTATCCCTGAGCAGTGCAAAGTTGTTCAGTTTGAATATCAATTTGTTCCTCATCCTTTGAGTGGATTTCACACCAAGAACATTTTCCCTGCTGAGCACATACTGGGTTCTTTTCCATTTCTATACTCAGGTATAGTAGGCCTCCCTTGTTTTGAATCAGACATTAAACTTCATTTTTCTTCTTCTACCATATTGTTAGTTCCTGCTTATCTTTTCATTAATTTGTTTTTCAGATTTGTAGCCGTGAATTTGCTTCCTGAACTATAGCTATAGCTCAGTACAAGGTTTGACAAGGACCTCCTTGCCTCCAAATCTCATAGTCTAAAAATTAGCTCTTTTGTGCTTGATATTTTAACTTAGAAAGGCCCTGCCACAGATTGAGGGAAGATAATCATATTCGACAAAGGACTAGAATCTTGAATATAAAAATATTTCTAGAACTAAATGAAAAGAAGAAAGTCATTTGAAGGATAAGGGAACAGTATGAACACATGGATATCTTTGTTGAAGAAAAGGAACTTCAAAAGCCAACCAACATAAAAAGATGTCATGTTAGTCAGCAACCAAATGCAAAATGAAAGCACCATGAGATTCTGTTTCATATTCGACTAATTAGTATATATTAAAGGGTGACAGTATCAAAAATTGTGGACTTGTCAGTAGTCTCAGACTTGGTGGGAATAAATCTTGGAGCAATCATTTTGGGAACAAATTAGGTACCAGATTAAACATGCAATCATATGACCCAGTAATTCTACTTGGAGTAATTTGTGAACAATGTGAGACAGTAAAACCGCTGAAAAGGACACCAGCATCCATCAATAATACAATGGATATATTTACTGTGGTGTATTAATTCAGCTGGTCACAGTACTCAGCAAATCAGTGAACTATCAGTGTAGATAAAGCTGAAACACATGACATTAAACAAAAATGCCACTCATGGGAATTCATAAGATATTGTTTCCTTTCTGATTATGTAGAAATGTATATCATAACCTTCTATTTCTAACGTTGAGTTGGACAATCTTTCTCCTTTAAAACTGATCAATCCATTACATATAGTTTTATTTATGGTATGCCTTATTGTTAGTATGTCAAGAATGTTTATGCACAATAGCCATTCTTCTCATTTTAAGAATACTCAAAACATCTGTTTGGCAAGCACAAGCCTTGAATTTGATTCCTGGTACCAAAACAAACAAACAAACAAACAAAATGTACTCAGTTAAAGATTCTTTGATGGAAAAAAGAAATTTTTCGATGGGATTTTTCTCTTGGTGTTGAAATTTAAGCATTGAATAGAGTTAAATCTCAATAAAATCTTTTTGGAATCAGCTAGTATATTCATTAAAAGTTGTGTTAAGTAAAACTTGTATGTCTCTAGTTAATATTTTCATAAAAATCATGAAGTAACTATGACATTTATAATATTTTACAAGTCATGATGGTACGGTGATCCTGGAAAAGCTCAGTTGAACAGACATAAATACCAAACAGATACTGAGCTGAAAGTTGATGGAAAGAATGTAGGCGAGGTAGCCGCAGACACTCTCCTGAAACCCCAACTTTGCAAAGCCTTGGTCTCAGATTCTTGTAGGCTGATTTCAGGGGCCTTCTAAAATGAAAAGAGGCAGAGACCCTCACAACTCCACGATCTTCCCCAGCTTGCTACGGGCTATGGGTGAGAGTGAGTCAGGCACCGTGAGGGCTAAAGGATGACGGGTGCATATTGTTTTTAGATTTTACTTCTACAAGCAGCTCTGGTGTTCTTTTCTGATCCTTTCTCCTCTATTTTCTCTCTAGCACATAGAGTAAGATTTTGTGTTTCCTTGTATCTTTCTTTTACTCTGAATTCTCAGCAGAGGTGAATCCTGCAGTGAAATGTGGTGTGTGTGTGTGTGTGTGTGTGTGTGTGTGTGTGTGTGTAGTGGGGAAGCATTGTCAAGAGACCCTTCCGGATGGGCCTGTGTTCCTTTACCTGAGGCAGCCGTGACAGTGATTTTGGAGGGTTTCCATCAGTTTGGGTCTTCATCCAGAATTGTAGGGCGTAACAGAAGTGGGAACACTTGTCGCTAACATTCCAGTGATACTACTTGCTATTAATAACAAGCTGTTGTTTATTTTTCTCTTTCATTCTTCGGTTTTCATGAAATTTGATGAAATTCCATGGTCATTGTGCAATTTTAATGCCAAATACAGAAACACAAATTGGGTTAGTCAGTAGGAAGAAGATAACACTGTTGTGCCTTATCGGTGTTATAAGATGTGGAGTCCCCTCATTAAAACTGATGTTGTACAAAATATAAAAAATCCACAAAATAAACTGGAATTAATCTTGGAAAAAACTTCATAAATATTTTACATGTTGGACAAACGTTTCAAACATTTGTCTTTAAAAATTTTTGTATATGTGTTAGTGTCAGCCAGAGGTAGAGTTGCTCCTGGCCTTTATTTTCTTAAAGTGTTAAAGAAAATAATTCTAAAATACGGCAGCACTTCTTAAATAGTGTTTTGTTTTCCTGTCTTTCTTCTGGTTAATGAATTGTTTCTAAACTGTTGTTTAGAGAAGTGTTAAGAAGTAATATAGACATAAAGTGTGCAGACCAAAGTCGGGTTCCTTAGACACCACACATGCTTGCTGTAGGCTCAACTATTCCAGCAATAACAGCGGGACCCCGTTAGAGAGTCTCACTGTCTTTCTCTTTAACTCATTTCCAATTTTGAAAGAATTTGTTGAAATTGAGTCATTTGGAAAACATGGATCCAGCTGAATAGATTCTGCTTTAACAAATGGTACATACCGCACATTTTATTAGTTTAATGTTTTTGTAGTGTCGGATCATTTAGAGGAATCACGAAATCTCTCCACACAAATCCAAGTCCATGGTTTTGCGAAGTTCTGGTTTTCCATAGAGGGTCTGTGACCTGCGTTTGCCTGTGCTCTTGTATAAGCGTTCATACTAGTACCTCTTGGCTATTTTTGTAGGAAGTAGTTGAGGGGAACTGCTACTTAATAAATGTTGCACACTGTTTCAGACCAATGTCACAGAGGACAGTAGGTTGTAGGCGTGGTAAGTAAGAAGCACAGAGAAGAGGTACTTAAACCAAGGGCTGTCACACAGGGGGGACAGCATCACATTAAACGTGTCACACACAACCCACAAACATATACACAGCTCTTTTTTCCCCCCACTAAAACAACATTTACTGCTATAAGATGACTTACTAAAGATTTTGCTTGAGCCCCCTTTTGACCCTCCAGCTCCTAAATGAAACTTCTGGGGCTGCATGTCATTGGGGTTGGGACTTTGCTCAGCTCTTATGCGGTCTACTGACAATATCTATTTTGTGCTCCTTTTTCTCACCACTGAAAAACGAAGACTGCTGCGTCCACTGCATCCTGGCGTGCTTGTTCTGTGAATTCCTGACCCTCTGCAACATTGTCCTAGGACAAGCTTCCTGCGGCGTCTGCACGTCGGAGGCCTGCTGCTGCTGCTGTGGGGACGACGTGGGGGAGGGCTGCTCCTGCCCGTGCGACATGGACTGCGGCATTATGGACGCGTGCTGCGAGTCTTCAGACTGCTTGGAGATCTGCATGGAGTGCTGCGGGATCTGCTTTCCTTCGTAAACGTTGTTCTCTCTTGAGCGTGAAAACTGGAGAACATTTTTGGAATTTTCTTCGAAGGGATTGAAAAACACATAATAAGATTCTGTTGAAACAACTTGGTATTTGCACTGTCGACTCCTTATTTTTAAGTATTCTCTTAAGCCATTTTTTTCACCAGTCTGCGTGGTTTGTTATGTGAAATTTTAACTACTTAAACTGATTTTTGAAACTTTGTAATAGATTATGATAACTGAAGTACAACATACACACACATACACAGAAGAAAACACCAAAAAAACATTAAATGTATCCTCTTTTTACTGATATTTCTGTTTCTTCTCAGAAGTATTTGAAGTAATTGCTCCAAATATATTGCTTCTCAAGTGGGGATTAAAGCCAAACCACTTATGTTTTATATTTATCTGCTAGATGTTGAAAGCAGTATATTTAACTTAAACTTTAGGAAACAACCTCCCTCCCCACCTGGACACCAAGGTGCATGCCGCACTCTCTTGCTGCCTGACCCCTTGTTTACTAGACGTCGAAGGCCAGTTCCGGTGTTTTCTAGTCCAGGCCTCAAGAGATGAACATCAGCCCACAGTTGTCCATGGCATCATGCCTGTGGTAGAGACTTTTCAGAAGCAGAGTATCCCAAAACACATTGAGAATTATAGGAAGAAGGAAGACACAAAGGGCCACAGGAATAAACAGAGAGGAACCACCTCAGTATTGAGGAAGGCTTCAGGAAAAATGAGGGAGTTAAGTAGACCTCTTAGAACAAGGGCTCCGGCTACCACTTAAATGAATTGCTTAGATCTAGGAGCCAAGTTCTAGATGCAAGGCCTGAACTGTGCATGCCCCTACTCAGTGTGTAGAAAAATTCCTACAGCTTCCCTCTGTTTTAGGTGGAGGGATACAAATTTTTTAAAATGATATTTAAATAAGCCAAAGCATGCCCTTCTATGTGTATGATTAAAATGTTACAGTAGATCCATTAACTACCCTGTGAAATAGGCTAGATTTTATGGAAATATAGATTATTTTTAACACATTTCATTTTTTAGGAGATATATTAATATTACATCTCACTATCCTGATTTTGATTTTTTTTCAAAGGATTTCTTTTGTTTTGAGAGCTTCAAGTCTGCTGGAATCGTGCTGTCTGCTTGTTTTGGTTTGTTTCTTAACTATGGTTATACTGCATAAACACAGCTAATCTTGGATGTAAACTATTCCTTTTGGGAGGGTCAGCCTCAGCCCGCCCTGGGTGTGGGGCTGGCACGGCATGTGGCGCCGGGGATTTTGCCATGGTCCCTGCGCTTGCCTAAGCAAGCACTTTAGACCGCTGAGCTATCTCACAGGTCCCAAGATGTAAAGCATTCTTTCTAGTACGGGGGCAACCCTGACATCTACCAGTGTGATCAAATTAAGTATTGCAATTTTAAGATGCATTAAGCCCACCTGGAAGGCAATGCAGGAGGGTGGCCATTGCAAAATTAATCAGATAGTCACAGAGTCCTAAGTGTGGGAAGCTTAGACGAAAAGGAGATGCATTTCTGTTGTATGTGTCCTCCTGCGAATTTGGTCTCTCCAAAATTATAGTCTGGGTTTGTTCACGGTAATTCCTTAGACAAATTCTGAAACTGGGATTAATAGATATCGTTAGTATTTCGGGGTGACTATCCAAATGATAATAAAGTCATATTTTTAGGAAACCTTTAGGAAGCCTAAATTTATAAATGATTTTTAAAACCTGAATTGTGTGAAGCCTGTGGTTTTTCTTTTGAGATGAGACCTAGTTTTCAGTTACATTATTATGTAAAGCCTTAAGAAGAGAAAAAAAAATGTTAACTAACTCATAGTTCTCTTTCGATGGTGTTCACATAGACATACATACATAACCTTCAAATTACTGGATTTAAATACAGTTCCATACACAGCTATTTTTCTTTTCTTCTAAAGAGCGTCTTTAATTTGTTACATAAAATGATGAGGATATAATTAGCTACATATACCCAAAATTAAATTATATTCATGTATTAGGATAGAAGAATAGCCTCTACTCATAGACCCATAGAACTTGCTCGTGACCTGGAGTTGTTAGAAATTTGACTTGTTAATCTGCAGAAATTTTCAGCTAAGTGGTTTGTCTGATACTTAAATGTATCCTTTTACTATTTGCAATGAAATTACTAACACATTTCAAATAATTTTTTCTGTAACAGACAACATTAATGAATATCAGAATTTATTTTCGTAATTATAGATCTAATACTTTTCTTGATTTGATTATTCAAGCAATTGTGCCATAAAGAATTTTGTGTAATTAAAAAGTTTTAAAAAGCATAAAAGTAGACAAATGTGAAAATAGTTTCAATATATTGTAGAATTTATGTTAAACGTCTTACTGAATTATGTGACCGTCGTCGCTAAGTGCTATAATTTTGCAGTTATGTATTTCATTTCCTTTTAAAAGTGGAAACTTGATGTTAAATATTTTTAAACTGGACCTGTATTATCGTGAATATATTTTAAAAATTTAAAAATGACTTCTTTGTTGTGCTTTGTCATGTTTTTATATCTAATTGATATAGTAATAGACTTATGTTTGGCTTAATTTAACTGTTATTTGCAATCTCAGATTTTTCTTTATTTTTTATTCCTGTTACATCCCCTTCTGGAGACTAGCTTCCATATGTAATGTTCATAACTGATCTGTAGAGAAATAGAATGTGTTACAAGTGAAAATAGAGTTAATATATGATATCAAAGTGCAACACTTTCAAAAACTCACATCTGTCAGACTTTAAATTTCATACCTTTTTTGTATATTTCATTTGCTTACTCTAAGAAACTTTTCTGCTTAAATAGATGATAGTTGATTTAAAGGAGAAGGGGTGGGCTAAGAGAGAAGGCTGACAGCTACTCAGGAGAAATACTCAAAAGAGAATACTGTCAGAAATTTAATTTATACTTCTGATTGCATGTACTTATTTGGAGATTATATCTTAACTTATAAAATTAAGCAAATTTTCTATATGTTGAGCTTAAACAGCAAGCAAAAAATGCTTGGAAGCATGAAATTAGATATTCAATCTATCAAATATTACTCTCTCTCAAAAGTAAATCACCAGATGTGATTCCATCTAGGGATTTTTATTAGTACATTTTTTAAAAAATGTTTTCCAGTTAGGTACACAAGAGAGTAGAACTCTTTCAGAAAAGGGGAAGTTGCCATTTCATTTTGTGTCCTTCCAACGTTATCATCTGTATCCACTTTCTTCACCTGAACACTGTTATTTGTGCAGTTCAAGGAGTAACCGAGGCAACCTGGTGTAAAGACTTCGCATCGTTCACCTTTATAAACTCTCCTGATACCCTAGGTTCTCCTGTTATTGATGTCAAACGTCACTGATGAGGTAGCAAAGACTCAAGCAGAGGGACTTGATGATTTACCTTTAATGCTAATTAAATGTTTCACCCATCTTCCTGATGAGTAGTTCACTCATTAATAAGATTATTTTCAAATTATTCAAACCTTTACAACCATTCGCTGTTGGATTGCTACAGCCATGCAAAAGTACAAAGTACAATTTCATCAAAGACTGCAATACCCGTTTTTATCTTCCTTTTATACCAATGTAGTAAAGTGTACCAGGTTAGCATACCATGTTACCGTATTGATTGGTTTATTCTCACCTTTCCTAGTCACAGTTTTGACTCAGGATATGGCATTTTAAGGAAGGACTTTTCACTTTTCACCTCCATCTACTCCTATAACCGAGAAGCGTATGGAAAGTGCTTTCTCTCTGCTTGACATGGAGCTTCAAAAAAGTCACATAATCCTCGAAAAGTTGCAAGCCAGAGAAGAAGCTTGTCCCTGCTGTGAGAACCCGGGTAGCTGCACGCGTGAGGTTCCTGTTTCTTAACTTTCCTATTAAAGATTGTTTCCGGAGATTTTGGTTAAAATGGAGAAGTTGGTGGAGAGAGGACACTATGCTGTAGTTCTGCTGTGGAGAATGAGCTTAACAAACGGCACCACTGGGGAGTGAATCCACAGTCCTTTCCCCGGGCAGACTGTCCTGTGAACAAAAGGCTGGGCCATTTGCTGTGAGGCACTGTGACTCAAAAGATCACACGCGTGATCACATTTTAATGAGGTCAGTAGACAGTCTGGAGATTAACAGATTATAAGCCAAGCCTCGGCTCTCCTCCCACCCTCCTCTGCCTCCAGAAGTAGAGCGGGCAGACAAGCAGAGATCACGCCCAGTTCCTCATGCAGGTGGGGCAGGGTGTGGTGTTTGGTCAGGTCATGCAGGTGAGGGCAGGTACTCTCTGCCTTCTCACTGACCGGGGGCTAATAGCGTTCCCATTCTGTTGTTTGTTTATTATGTATACCCAGAATCCCTCACTTCATGCCATTTAGTGGACATTAAAAGCAAGTCATTTGTTTCTGAGGTCATCTTGAAGAAATCATTTTAGAAAACTGCCTTTTGACACATTGCCAACAAAGGTTACAGCTGTGTGTTAAAGACAAACGCTTTTGTGATGAGGCATTCTCTTCTAGGCAAGCCCTTTTTTTGCGAAGTTCAGTTGAGAACATAAATATTAGGAAAATGGTGCAAAGCAAATTCAAACACATTCTAAGTTAAGCTTAAAAAAATTGAAGTTCTTAAATTCTCTCTGGTGCTTAAAGGGTAGAAGCAAAGGAATTACAGTCCAAAGCCAAGAAAGAGAGTGTATAAAAGCAGCTGATCCACTTGACATAGTTCATAGCCTTTTGCAAAGGAATAAAAGCCTGTTGAGCGGGGAACCAAAAGATCTCATTATAGAAGGAAGCCAAGCCATATTAAAGCTTGTGCACTAGTAACTATGTCTAAAAACAGCCTGCTGTTTTATATTGAACCAATACATTTCTTAACTTGGTAGGTTGCAGTGTAAAGATGTACAGAGCCTGCCTGCTGGATGCTAAGCCAATTACAGATGTGGCGGAGTCGTGTCAAACACCTACAAACACTTAGTGTCGCACACAATCTTAGGGTGAAACAAAAGGAGTTTTGAAATGTCACCTCAGAACCTAGGTGGCACAGTGCATCTTGTGCGTCTGACTCCGAGAGTTTTAGAATCACCTTTTATTATATAATTTAACATGGACGTCACAGGATCCCGCACTCAGAATGCACAATTCTTTTAAGGACATGAATAGTGCCTGAGAGGGGAGAGTGTCTTTCAAAGCAGAACCTTCAGATGACGAGGCATCTCTGATCAACCCTGCAGAAGCTGCATTTTATTGATACCGAGGAAAGTACAGTGAACGACCCAAGAATGCGTACTGCTTTCGGTTTCATTCGATCATTGGAACAAACAATTGGAACATACTTATGCAATTATATTTTAGTAAACTGTTATGCCAGTTTAACTACATAATACATATTCTGGCAAAAAATATGTTAACTTGCAATCCAAAAGCAATTTAGCAGCTGAGGGCATTATTTTTATCTAATTATTCACAAATTAATGAACAAAATTAAATTCCAATCACCGGAGAAAATGAAGCAATGGCAAGGCTCAGAACTACAGATTAGTTAAAGCAAAGATCTGCAATGCATAAAAGAATTAAAGCATTTCTTTTATTCAAACCCAGTGCTTAAAAAAGAACAAATCCATCATCTTGAAATTTGACTTGTAGCTTGACATTAAAAATAATATGAGTAGAATTTTCAGTGGGGTAAGCACAAAACTAGTTCAAGTTGTGTCACTCTCAATTACTCCACTCAGGTGGTGTACCCATTAAAATTCCCACTTGTGGGTTCCGCTCACTATGCAAATGGGGTCATTACCTGGAGAATTTAATTGGTTATGACACTAGGAGCAGGACTTTTCCTTTCAAAATAAACCTACTTACACACATTTTCACTAGAAATTTGATTTTATATATACTTTGGATTATTTTGTTCTATAAACACCTACTAAAAGTAGACTGTTCTCGCATATTTATTGCTTGGGTATAATTCAGTGGCTGCAAATTACTTTGATAAGCCTTTGCCTATAAGCTGATGAGAATGAATCTTTTTAATACATTTCCCACCAAAACATTATAAAAGAGGTATGTCTTTCAAACTATCTATCCTATGTGGATACATTTCTAGCAAACTCTTTTTCTGGCATTTAATTATGATTTTCTCTTTCATAATAGCCATAAGTGCTCACTTTGAGAGACATTTTTCTCCATATCGTCACCTTGCAAAATATGTAGTTAGAGACCTAACCTGCTCTCCTAGATGCCTTTCTATTGATACACACAGAGAAAGACACATAATGTGAGGTGCCACATCTGTAGCACAGGGTCCTAGTATCACTGGCAGGACAGAGAGGGGACTTTAGGTTTTTTGTCTCAGGCAATGCGAGAGATACTTCCATCGTGAACCACAAAACTACTGAATTTAAAATGCAGAAACTACATTGGAGTCAAAAGTGTAGGGCTACAGACATCTATCTCACCAGGGATTTTTATTGATTGTGCAGATTTCAACTGGAGAAACCTAGGTGCTAACAAGAAAATTGGTAATGGTCTAGATTTACAATGAACACTGAAGTTATGGAATGCAATTCCTAGACACTGACGCTAGTAACAGTTCCCAGAGTGAACTTGAAACAGGAACAGAATCGCTGTAACTATTAATGGGATAAACTCAGGGAAGCACTAACTATTCCTGTCAAGAGAGGGGCAGTGTAGTCTTCACTTTCATTACTATACTAAGTTGTGCAACAGCCAAGATTTTTATCACTAGAGACTATGTTTCCTTTAAGACAAGTATTCTAAAATCAGAGAAAAAGTAATTCCAAGGATGTAGAGAAGGAAATACTTCAAAATCACAACTGGACCATTGGGCAGAATTTTTAACATCTGTAACTATGGGGAATTTCCCATAGAATATCAAGTATGGATCCAAGTCTCTGACATTCATTTTTCTATGATATTTCTAATTGTGCCTGGAGGATAAGAAGGAGTTGGCGCATCCAATAAATATAATGATTTACATGCACGGAGCTCCCTTTGAAGTTAATAGGACCTTTGGAAAGGAGAGTTATGCACCACGAAAATGAAGTGCAACGTGAATCTAGGTCTTTCTTTTTAACATGCAATGGTACTGCCGATTCATTTGGATTTTCTTAGTGCTTATCTGTCCCTTGTATGTGATGTTCAGGTTGGTTTTGAGTGAAGTGCTGCATGTGTAGAGGAAAGATAGTCAAAAAGACAGGCTGTGGCAAGCCCGCACCTAGGGACCAGCCTTGCAGGGCAGCATCCAAATGGACAGGGCTTGACATTTGTAGCGCTCCCTTAGCTTTTGAAAAGGGAACCCTAGCCACTGTCTTATTTGATCCTAAAAGCAGTAGACTCTTCCCATTTACAGATGAAAACCCGGGTAGAAATCACTTACATTCACTTCCTAAATAACACTGTTAGTTACTGATAGCTTTTTAGTTCTATCTAATCCGTATGCATTCTCTCTCTCCAAACTGAGACACCTATTAACACATTCACACCCCAGGCTCTAACCAGCAAAGGTGACCAACAGACGCTTCTTGATTAACGGGATGAATATTTGTAGCATCAGTTAAGCTGTTACAAACTTATTAACAGGGTTGGGCTGATTGGTCAGGCCTGGTACTGGGCCTTCTTTAGCTTAAAAGGGTATATGTCTGGAGACAGGCAAGCGTTGTGTTAGCTTCTTTTGTGAGCATTTTTACTCATTTTTATTAGTTATTAATTTTATTACTAAAAGATATTACAATAACATTACAATATTAGTTACTAAGTTTCTTAGTAAGTTACTCAATTTTATTAGTAATTTTTATTCCTGAATCTTTGTTTTAGGTTGATCTATTATAAAATTGCATATGAATAAATAGATTTAATTGCTGCCATGGTACTTGAAGCTGGGATAGGAATACCTGGCTTGGCTATAAGATTTTTAAATGAAAATTTAGAGCTACTTGTGGTACGTATCTCTCACATGCCTTGACTCCAAACCCAATCAACCTACCTGCCATATGTTACTGTCTTTTGCTACTTTGACTCCATTTTTTTTCCTTAGGCAGATGAGGAATGATGAATTTTATGTTTTTCGGAAGGCTGTGCTGTGCATTCTTCATGTGCCCTTCTCATTGCATTTGCTGCCTCTGCTTCCTTTTTGTTTTTAATGTATTTGATACAGGGTCTCACTATGCAGTTTGGGCTCGTAGTGATTCTCCTGTTTTCAGCCTCCACAGCACTGGGGTTACAAGTGTGTACCACCATGCCCATTCTCCGTGGCTGGCTCAGAGCACTTAGGGGGAGAGCCGGGGCAGCATGCAGTACAGAGGACTGAACCCAGGGCCCTGCACTTACCTATGCAGGTGATTAGTCTGCTGAGCTATCTCACCCATCCTTCCTCTGCTTCCTTTTTGGTTTTTGCTTCCTGATTTTCCATGGACTTCGATTGAAGATAGACACTGGTGGGATCGTGGAAGGTGGAAGTCAAAACGTGCACCTTAACCCTGCCCCGGAGCATCCTTCTTCCTAGCTAGAGGGTTGACAGTTGATCTGTTCCTTTGCAGATGGGTTTGCTTGTGCGCTGGCCCCCTGATACACAGCAACTCCCTGCCCTGCTCTTCTGGAATGGGAGAAGTACTGGTTTCTCACTGCTTGTAGTTCCTGTCTCTTCCAAGTCCCTTGTTGGTTTCCTTACAACTATTGTTCTGCAAACAGTATCCTGCATTAAGCTCCCTTCCGTTAGGCTCCCTGAGTGCGCCCTCTGCTTCCTGCCAGGGAGCTGAAGAGGAGGTGACGATAAGTGTGTCATACCTGAGCAAAGGTGCACGCTGTCTCAGTCCACTCTTGTTACTCCATATTGCTAAGATTCAGCATCCGCTGATATTTGTTTCTCTGTAACAGGGACAGTTATTCATACACAGGGACAGCTACACTCGACACTCCAGCGTTTTCCTCAATTCTTGGCTCAGCCATCACCCATGCCCTCTGCTACCACTGGCCACTGCAACATGTAGGGAGTGGGTGAGGCAAAGAAAAAAGGGTACCCAGGGCTTGTGACTTTCAGGTTACCAACATAGCTTATAGGGGCCCTAGGGGTGACAGTTTTCTTTTGTTCCTCATGACCTGCAATTTATCAAAATCATGATCGACATAAGCAAAGTCACAGCAAAAAAATCCAAGCTTCTAAATTAATCCACCCCAGAAATGTCTTATTGGATGATGCTAGATATATGTAAAAAAAAAAAAAAAGATAGCAAAACAAGCTAACAAAACATCTACGTGCCTCCAGATGCACACACTTCTAAGCTAAAGAAGATCCAGTACTGAGCCTGACATATCAGCCCAACCCTGTTAATGAATTCATAACAATTTAATTGATGCTACAAATATTCATCCAGTTAATCAAGAAGTGTCTATTGGTCACTTTTGCTGGTTTAAAGCCTGTGGTGTGAACTTGATAATAGGTGTCTCAGTTTGGAGAGAGAGAATGCATACAAATTAGACAGAGCTAAAGAGACGAGGAACAGGCACAATTGCTCCAAGAGTAAAGAGATCAAAGGAAAGAGAATTCCCTGGTGAGGACATCTTCCTGGGACAGGAAACAAGCTCGCATTTGGAGAACACAGCCATTCACAAATGCAGTCTGAACTGCAGTGACATTGGGAAGGACGGACAGCAGGGAGTGACAAGAGGAAAGAGTTTAGCAAGGAAGCACTTGAAGGTTTTGCTGCACAGTTTTTAAAACTCTCCTAGAGGCAATGTGAAGTCGCCAAGGATTTTAATCCAGGTTATGAGAAGACCAAATTTATATTCTGATAGATTTTTATTAAGGACACAGGAATGGAGAATAAACTTGGATGAGCAGTGAAAAGAATGTGTGTGTCCATCAACATGCACAGAAGCCGGTGACAGCCTGAACCATGGCGCTGGCTGTGGGGACAGACGCGGATGAAAGAACTGAATGAAGTTCTTGCTGGGAGACAGCTGAAAGGCTGTGACTGGAGATGTTAAATGTGGCCCCTTGTTTGTTTCCAAAGCCAACCATGTGGATGTGGAAGTCTAGCTCATAAAAGTTTTGAAGCTCATTCATACTTCAGGTCAAGAATGTTTTGTTGAAGCCAGGCATGGTGGCACATGCCTGTGATCCCAGCACTTGGGAAACTGAGGCAGGGGGATCATTGGGTGTGTGAAATCAGCCTGGACTGCAATGGGAACTCCAGGCCAGACTGAGCTGCACAGTGAGACCTGTCTCGAAAAGAAATAAACAAACAAAAAGTGTCCTGTTGTCATGTTTTCCATAAGCATGATAATGAATTTGTAAGTGCTGGGAACCAGCACCAGAAACCTGCATTACAATTCCTATTAGACTTGGTATGGTAGCAGCAGTAGTGCATGTGGTATCCAGGTAGGAGAGTGAAATCCTCCAGTTTCCTCGCTTACTGGTGCTGCGTGGGAGCTAGGCAATGGGGGAGAAAAGAAACCAAGGAGCAGGGAGACTGGACAGAGGACATCAAGAGTGTCTGGCATATGTGAGATGTTCAAGTGTGTGTTGATTGAATGAATGAACACATACATACATGTGCTCACACACATATCATAATGTAAAGGTTTTATTTCATGACTGCTTTTGTTTTTAGTACATGAATAATTTAAAAAGCAGAATGGAATATGTAGTAATAAGAAACATTGAATGATGAAAGGATAAAAAGTCTCTACCTGGCTATACTCTCTGGCTTGACATGTTTAAACTAAATCAACAGGTCACTCACCATTTCCTGGTTACTCACTGGTTGGTTAAATGAGTAATTATGTGGCTGGATTAATGAATCAGTTCAGTTCCAGTCCTAAATCCTTCTGCATGACTTCAATCTCTTTGGTTGGCCTCCAGCAAGCATATTTTCCAAAGTTCTATTCTTGACAGTCTTCATGTTTTCATGGCACGTAATGCAGACTCTCACGTCAGCCTGCCCCAGTGTTTGCGCTGGCCTGTGAGGGTGTTTACCAGCCCTGAGAGGTTACCTGATTTGCTGTAAGTTCTGAGCGTTACACATTACGTGTCCCTGGGCCTAGTAAAATGCCCCAAGCCTGTGTTAACCATTTTATTTTCATAGTAAGTGACAAAGGCTCCATGGAATGAAATTTTGTTTCTTTAAAAAATAATTGCGCTATGATGAAAATACTTAAATTCACATTGCAAATACCAATGAAATTTCAATGAGTTCCATAAAGAAAATTACCAAGATTAATAAGGAAGAAGGGGCAAAAGGCAGCCACGTTTCTTTTCCCTAGTGGTAGAAGCTGGTGCATGAAACGGAATAACTACACTTCCCCAGGCAGAGACTCAATTTGCATCTGGATACTGGATCATCAGATAGAATCTGAGGGCTTTCATCTGTTCTTGCAAATATTTATTTTGAAATAATTGTTAAAAATATGATAGGCAAGGCAATGGCAAATCCAACCACAATATGAAAGCTTCAATTTTGCCAGACCCTAGAAAAGGTTTTATTCCATGACTGCTTTTGTTTTGAGTGAGCACGCCATGGCATGGTTGTTCCCTGTTGAGGCTACCTGTGATAAGTTACCATTTATTTGGCTTACATTTTCTTTTAAGCTACATATTTTAGGTGCTTAAACCTAAAGTATGATAAATTGTACTGAAGTAGGAAGGTGCTATAGATATTTAGGCAAAGCTTATAAAAAATCTACCCATTTAAAAGTATTTTAATGTTTAACATTGACATTTTAATCATTCCTTCTTTAAAGGAGACCATTCATGTGGTCAAAACGACCATTTCCAAGGGTACCAAAGTTAATTTTTAGTACAAGAAAACATTTCATTTTATGCTTTTGTAAATTTGAACATGAAGACAATATGAAAAACACCAAAATGCATGAGTATCTTTGATGAAAAAGTTTATGTTTTCCTATATTCATTGGGAAATTCACACTACTTATAAAATGGCAAACTATCACCAAAAAGTTTTACCAAATAAAAAAAACTGGTGGCAATTGCATGCCAGATTTTCATTAATGAAGTACTACACTTGCATGCTTTACAGCCAGAGGTGGTGAGGTGGTGGTCACGCATTATAGTGCGCACAGTCTGAGTGTTGCAGAGCAGGCGTCTGACAGAAGTGTTTCAGTTTAGCACAATGGATTTACCTTAGCCCTCTCAGGCATCACATTGCAATGCCGAAGTATTGCTTTGCATATTAGATGTTGAGAAACAGAAATACATTGGTTGAGATAGGGTTTCAAATCCCCTCCGGTTCATGTCATTACTGGCCTTGTGGCTAGGCTCCTGTGAGCCCAAGTTACTCTGTGGGGGACTTACCAATAGCGAGTGTCACTCATTGCATCAGGGTTGCGAAGGAAAAGATAGCGTTGAAGGTAGGCGATCGGGAGCTTCCCCAGCATCCCGGCCAGGATTTAGCGTATCCAATTTCCTCAACAGTAGAAGGACTTATAACACATAATCCTTTTCCAAACTACTGAAACCAATTCACACGAGAAGTTGCTTAGCTGTGGCCTTTGTGTTTTGTTTTGTCTGTGCTAATGATAAACTTTACTGAAAGACTTAGCCAAATTCCATTTGCTCTATCGTCTCAAATGCTGTGATCGTCCCTTGTTGAAATAGTCAAGTTTCCTATTTTCTCACATCTGAACTACACGGACACTGTAATGTAGACAACAGATATGTGGAAACTAACTCAGAAACTATTAATATGAGAATTTTCAATGATGTTAAGGGCCAAACTAGGACGTAGTCTCCTCTACAATGTGCCTTAGGCATACCAAGAAATTTTATTAGACTTTCTTCTAAGGCCTTGGATTCCATCATGAATTTGCTGCATACTTTGGAAAGATTTTATGGTGCAGACATGAAAACATGATAGGCTTCTTCTATCCATAGTAACTTTCAAAGTCTAAGATGTGGAATAAAGACTACTTCTTTAATAACACCTAAGGAGCACAGCCAGAGAGGCAAGAAAGTATGCAAGCTTCACAGTTTAACCACCATAAAAATTAACTCCCCCTTTCATTTGAGAAGTGTGGCAGATAAAAGCAGTTTCAATATTCCACCACTGCATTAATATAGATGTTGCACAGATATATTAAATTTTTCCCTCTCAACACCATGCTCTAAGAAAGTAGTAAGAGTATTATGCTTGCATGATACTGATTTGACATGTAGTCTGAGAAATACATGAAATGTTATATTTTTAGAGGACTTGACTTATAAAAAGTCATATTTGAGAGAGTGTCGAATCAATTCTCAGAGATAGTTTATGGTCCAGGGACTCCTACTGGGAGAAACTGGTAGAGGCATGTGTACTGGGAAAAAGTGGTGTGTGTGTGTGTGTGTGTGTGTGTGTGTGTGTGTGTCCTAACCAAAGAAATACTGAACTATATTATACTGTACTTTATCAAGGTAGAATAAAAAATCATACCATCCCTAAGTTTATTTTTGTAATAGGTCATCATATTCACTAAGTTTAAGAATTATGTTCACATTATTTTCCTGGTTATATTTTGTACCTTCTAGTTGCTTTTAACTCAGCTAGAAATACATATTTCTATCACGAATGGGTGAGCTATACAGGTATATGATCACATAGAGCTGTACATGCATCTTTGATTATAACCATTTAGATCCTGAAAGTTATCTTGAATAACTGATATGAAGAAAGTATGCTGATATCTTAGTATCAGAATCTGACTATAATAATGACATTCAAATTCTAGTTCTCACTTCCAAGAAGAAAATTTAATGGCAAAATAACTCACTTAAACAGAAAACATGGATAGGTAAAGTGCAAATAAATACAGTTATACTCTACTGAGCAAATATTTTCAGAAACCATTGGCAAAGTGTCAAAAGAAGATTCATGGAATATCCAATTGTGGTGCAACAGTCTATCACACCTGCAGAAGAGTTGAAAAAGAACACTACACTCTCGGGGAAGATATTCTTTTATTAGGACTATGGAAAACCCTTTTTCACATGAATTTAGAAAGGTGAAACATCATAACAAGTCTGGTATCCTGCCAACATATCTCCTGTACTGAAATGAAAAAGGATTTCATTTTTTTTCTATTTACCTACTATGTTCTTACAAAAGTAATTAATATTATAAATCAAAACTCCTCTAAAGTTGCTTGAGTAGTGAAGCATGTTGAATTTTTTATGTTGAAAGTTTCAGAGACTTTTGGCAGCATAATCTTGCTACTTCTGGGGCTTTGCCTCTGGCTTTTCATTCAGGTAAATTATAAGACTCTGAGAAACCAATGTTCAATATTCTTCCTGTGATACAGTGATACCTGGAACATGATTTTCAAAGGGAAAATGAAAGTTTATGAAGTGTTTCTAAAATAGAGAACAATATTTAAATAACTGAACATTATTGTGTATGATTTGCCTTTATGTGTGCAATACTTTTTAAAGAATAATTTGAAATGGTGAACTAAATCGATTCTGAGAATGTAGCTGTTTGAACATCTGCTCGTATAATCTGCACTACACTTCTCTTTGCATTTGGTCTGTGGACATTTTTCTGCACATCCTCTCAGTCTTTTACTGTCTTTCTTACATTCTGAGACAGGATCTCAGTCCTTAATTGAGGCTTACCCTTAACTATGTAGTCCCGGCTGGCCTCAAACTATGGTGATGCTTCTGCTTCACCTTTCTGAGTGCTAGGATTACAGGTGTGTGCCACCACATCTGGCTTTTACTTTTGTGTGTAGACTGTTTTGTTCATCCCTCTTCACTTCTCCAAAGTACCTGGTTCTAAACAGTTTCCTCAGTGCATCACGCTTTCCTATGCTTTTGGTCCATGTTTATGTTTGTCTTGATGTGCTCAGCACCAGTGGAGTCAGTCTGACATGACTCTCAAGTGGCCACTTTCTTTTAGGCACTGAGAAGGAAAGAGAAATCAGATTTGGATCCTGAATTTATGGAGTACACACAATAGACTGACAGGAAAAAAAAGTGGACAGATCATTAAAAGACATTGAAAGACCACAATGTGAAAACTGTATGGCATTACTTAAGAGCAAGTCTTAGGAAGAACAATCATTCTGATACAAATATCAATTGAAAGATGATTGTAGGCAGATAAGAAAGAGCAGAGAGGGCTATTCAGGCACAAAAAACTAACCCACCAGTTATGCATTCACAAACTGGCCAAGAACAAAGTATATTCCCGGGCCAGAGAAGGTTAAGGTGGCTGAGAAGCAACCTATACAAGAAGATAAGACGGAAGATGGGAATGAAAATGAAAACTGTGGATGAACTCCACAGGATTGATTGTCTGTGTTTTTAATGTCAGACTAATAGTTTAGCTTTCATTGTATGTATAAGAATTTAAAGCAGTAAGTATAAATTTCAGATTGTGTTTCAGAAGAATAATTTAGGCAAATAGAAAATGAGAACTTGAGATGAGGAAGAAGAAAAGAAAGGAAGCATGATCAGATGTGGCTGAAATGGTAGAGATGGATGGGAATGTGCGGAAGGCAAGGCCATCAGTGTTCTAGTCATGGGACCAGGGAGAAAAGGGGGTGAGGGGTCAGGACGCTGCTCAGGAGGTGAACTGATGACCAAGCAGATGAGACACTGCCATGCAGTATAAGAGGGACATGGCAGGCTGTCACCAAAGTTGTTCTTTATTTCTCAGTGTTTATCTTGAGGGCCTCTCTCATAATAATGTCACCAACCCCAATAAGGAACATTAGGTAAGTAGAATGTGATAGGAATAAAGACCCTCTACAGCATGGAAGTTAAAATACTCGTCCCTTTCAACACGAACAAGATAAGTGAAGACCATAAAAACAAACTTGACAGTTTTCTTTTCTGGATGAGATTCCCTCAGAAAGCGTCTGCAGGAGGCGCACTTGGGCTGTAGGGAGGACACCCCAGGAGGAGCACTTGGGCTGTAGGGAGGACACCCCAGGAGGAGCACTTGTGTTGTAGGGAGGACACCCCAGGAGGAGCACTTGGGCTGTAGGGAGGTCATCCCAGGAGGAGCACTTGGGCTGTAGGGAGGACACCCCAGGAGGAGCACT